>OVBE01004424.1:0-24005 GCA_900406425.1 Iberis pinnata | reverse complement strand
ATATATATAACTATATTGCTTTATTAAGAGTTATATCTAAAAGATGATTACATGTTTGGAACGAACCAAACACCATACTATAATCCAGCACTAAGAAATGTTGTTTACAAATAAANAAACACCATACTATAATCCAGCACTAAGAAATGTTGTTTACAAATAAATTTTCAACAATGTCATAGACTCATAGCCAACAACAAATGTAAATGTAAAATATGATGACTCAAATAATACCTTCAATAAAAAAACTAACAACCAAAAATCAATCGGGAGAAAAAATGATGAGGACGAACAATGATCAAAGAAAAACAAGAATTAACAGATCTACAAAATATATATTTATATATATATATATATATATATATAATATGTGCATAAAAATAAATAGTTATTATAATACAAAATATATCATCTCAATATTTAAATATAAGAAAATATCATATAAAATAATTATAAAAATATATTCAAAAATATGCTCCACGTGTCTACGCGGGTTTTCACCTAGTTTGTCATAACAAAAGCTCAAAAGTAATTTTATTTACTCAATAACAATCATTTTGTACATGTCATATGTTTTCCTCCAACAAGTTTCTTAATTTGTCCACATATCACCTTCATATTGTACTGACAAAATATTTTTAAATAAAGACGCGACTGTTATATTTTTATATCTTACTTTTATTTTTCTTTATTTTCCACTTCCAATCCATATATTAATTAAACATCAAATACAAGAGTTTATACATCAACATAAAATACAACAAATGCGTATCAACAAAATAATTAATTTTAACATAATTAATAATAATAATAATAAACGATAAAGAAATGAACTTTGATGATGTTTCTGATAAGAGAGTTTTAATCGCTAATAAATTATCAAAATTCATTAATTTTGTTTTTAGAATCAATCCAAAATAGATGAGATTGTCGTTTTATCGTTTTTCTTGGCTACATCTTTTGGATGAAACTCCAAAATTTTACAAAAATGTTGTTGATATTCGTCGCATTATTTTCCATAGATCTATTGCATCTTTGTAAATAAAATTTGCCTGGATCCCATATTCGTCAATCAAGACACCATTTTGGTTTGTGAATCTGATATCAACCCCTTTACCAAAATAGTATTGAAAACTTTCGAGATCATGAAGACATCTAAGATCTTTCATGGAGATAATTTATTCAACGTTGTAAAAACCGAGAAATCGATCGACACCGACGAACCATAAAATAACCATTACTATCGGTGTGAATAATGAGAAACAAGAGACAAAGACATTTTTTTGAGAAAATGGATCCAACATAAAATTTAGAAGATTTAATTATAATCATATTGATAACCACAAACACAAAAATACAAATAAAATAAACGCAGAAAAATACAGCCGATGTCTAAATGTAATTTGTGAAAAATGAGAATCGTTGTATCTTATGTTTTATTTTTCTTTAACAAGAGAAAGTCAATAAAATAATGAATAATTCTTTGAAACACCATCAAAAAAATTTCAAATTCCAAAATTACCACACTCCAAAAAATTCCAAAAATACCACACACTCTCAAATGTTCAAAAAATACAATAAAAATAAAAAGTGAATTTCAAAGGGTTAGAATTTAATATTTTGTGTTTGAGTTCACTAAATAGAGTTTAGGGTTTAATTTTGAAAGGGTAGAGTTTGGTTTTGGAGTTTTATGGTTTAAATTTGAAATTTTAAAGCTATTTCAAATTTTGTAGTATTTTTAGAACTTTTAGGAGTGTGTGGTATTCTTGAAAGAAACCTAGTTTTGGAGGTTTTTTTGAGAATTCCCCTCAAATAATTCAACTCGAAATTAGAGAATGGTGTTTAACGTATCTTTACAAAATTTTCTACTTTTAGAACCAAACTTTTGAAAAAAGTTATTTGCATTATACCTGCTCGTCTTGCAGTGTTTTGAACCCGAAGTCTTTTTTTTTTTTTTTAGTGTCTTGGACGGTTATTTTAGGGAAAAACCCAATATGGTTGATTACTAATTATTTCTGTACTGATTTTTAAGTTTCTTTTTATGTAATGTGATATGTTACATATTGTATTATGAATATGGCCAATGGTTACGAAATATCATAATTAAATGACTAAAAAATGTTTCATTATAATGATCCTAAATTGAAGCAACAATTTGAAAATAGAATATTCGTAATTTTGATAGTTTGTCGTATGGGCCTAATGTTAAGGCCCACTACATATGCCTAAAACTGTTTATGGTGATTTGGCAGATCAATTTTTTAATCATTCATAAGCCCATAAACTTTTAATAATTCATGTCTAACAACATTTAATTGCAAAATAGAAACAACAAAAATGAAAACGATAAATGAAGTTGGGAAAAAGTTTACACCGGTTTATAAAATTAAAACCACAAATGGATTCAAGATTCAAGACAGGAATGCTTCTTTTTTTTCGTACCAATGTCTTTGCCCGTGTCTGAAATTAGGCCCGAATCGAGTGGTGGAATTAGAAATATATTTTGTTAGGGACATATTTACTTTTATATTGTAATATCATGATTTATAAATAATGTTATTGTGTAAGTTATATATATATATATATATATTAATTTGAATAGTATCCACAAATAGATATCAAGTATAATAATTAAACTAATTTTATTTTATATTCTTATTACCACAAAATATGCAAACAAATTGGTTCATTGATGTTGTATTGCAAATTTACAATATAATATAATTGGTTGTATGAGTGTATATAAAATTGACTCAATGCAATGGGTTAACCATGAAAAGTTAACTAATTTTCAATACCACATCGAAAGAATGTTAGTGGATTACAAAAATGTGAGGAAGATTGTGGGAGCACAGATCTGAACGAGTCGAACCATTGTGATTTAACCTGATTCGAAAGAAGAGATGGTATACATATTAAGCCTAACCCATGGCTCGTGATGAGGATTTAGCCCACCAAGCCATCATTAAGCTTTCCTCTCTACACGTTCAGCCAAGAGAGTGAAGTCAGCTCCTCTCGTTGCACTCACCTTTCTGGAGTGAAATCAGTCTGCGGTACTCAGTTTGCAGTGCTTTGCTCGTAGTGCACAACTCATTGGAGTGTACTTACCTCGCAGAGCTCAGCTTGTTGGGGTTTAGTCAGCTCACCTTGCAATGTTGTCAGCTCTCTCTAGAGGGTCCAAAAAGTTTTGAATAGTACAGCCCATTACGATGTTAACAATTATGGGCCATCGCAATGTCCTGAAATTCATGAGAAAATTAGCTCGGAGCGCACTGAGTTCTAGAAAGTGCATTGTCGTCATGTCGAGATCCACCGTTACAAGCATACGTTCAAAATAGAATCAGAATATTTAATGTAATTTATGAGGGGTCATTAAGAGAGTTAAAAGTTGTATGAAGGGAGATGAGGGGACTCTGGAAAAGGGGCTCTGAATCTTCTGTAAAGTCTTAAAATATTGCATTGTAACAGAGCACTTAGAAATAAAAGAAAAAATTTGCAAACACTTAGTACATTTCATTAATTTTGGTGTGAGGTGAATTTCCGAACTCACA
This sequence comes from Iberis pinnata, assembly GCA_900406425.1. Lineage (NCBI taxonomy): Eukaryota > Viridiplantae > Streptophyta > Magnoliopsida > Brassicales > Brassicaceae > Iberis > Iberis pinnata. Next base: position 20,454 of record OVBE01004424.1, on the reverse strand, counting down.
TTTTAAGATCGTTTCAAGGGAGAGAATACAAGAAGTTGAAAGCGTCTACTCTGCTAATTGAATAAATGGAAACATGAAAACAATCTCAAGTCACGGCTCACTTATTGCATGCATTAACAGTCACAAGGAGTATGTGACGCCCCGGTTCGTGAGTGTCTAGACTGATTTGGATGCCCGCCTTGGAACTCAGACAACTCCAATTTTTGTAGTGGGGAGGACAAAGCTCCTCATCTTAAATCTAGTGGGCATAGGAGGTGTATATGCCTGTACCCGAACCAAGCACGTCTCAAAGATCCCAATAGATCAAGGAGTGTGTGATTACAAGGCGTTGAGAGGTCTATTGCGAAGGCAAACGCTGAACTCCTCGCAATGACGTCAAAGTTTCACACGGTAGCCACTGCGGCCCCTGAAATTGACTACGTGATTGCGGAGACAGAGAAGACTCCTTTCACTTCGCTTATCACCGAAGCTCGTATACCAGATACTGGAATATTGAGACTTTCTCTACGAGGGAAAACTAGATCTGAAGGCGTATATCTTCAGAATCGTTGTATCATTAGCGCACTACAACAAAGAGGAGAACGATGCAAGATACTGCAAATTTTCATTCAAACCTAATAGGAACCGCACTATAAGGGTCCTTCTTGATCCGTTAAAGCTAGAAAGTTGTGTAACCATTGGATCTCAACTAAATGGAGAGTTGGAGCGAGAATTTATTTGATTTCTGCGATGGAACAAACAAACTTTTGCATGGTTACAAGCGACATGCTAAGTATAAGCCTTGATTTAATCTCTCAAAAGATGAATTTTTATGCAACATTCAAGCCTATCAAACAAAAAAGACATAAGTCGATCTTGAGAAGTAGCAAGTTGTGAATGACAAGGTAGAAAAGCTCTTGAAAATGGATCAATCCGAGAATTTGATTATCCAGAATGGTTAGCAAATTCAGTTGTGGTCAAGAAGAAAAATGGGAAGTGGAGAATTTATGTTGGTTTCACATACCTAGACACCTCAAAAAAGGCATGTTTGAAGGATAACTTTTTGTTCTCTAACATTGACAGGCTCGTGGAGGAAACAGTGGGGAATCAACTACTTTCCTTTATGAATGTCTTCTCGGGGTACAACCAGATCAAGATGAATTTGGACGAGCAAAAGAAAACATCATTCATAAAGTTAAGGGGATCTATTGGTACAAGATCATGTCATTTGGCTTGAAGAATGCAGGGGCAACTTACTAGAGGTTGGTGAACAAAATGTTCTCACCTCAGATGGGGAAGACGATGAAGTCTTTTTTTGATGACATTCTTGTGAAGTCCTTGCTGAATGATGAGCATGTTAACTATCTCTCATAGTGTTTTGACACCCTCAATCATTTCGGGATGAATCTGAACAAAGAGANGGGGGGGGGGGGGGGGGGGGGGGGGGAGTTTCTGGGATACTTGGTAACTGAGAGAGGGTTCTTGGAAAATCCAAACAAAATAACTACAATCCTCCCAATTCCATCTCCCAAAACGTTGTAGGAAATACAACATTTGGCATGATGTACCGCAACGCTGAATAGATTCATCTCGCGGTAGATAGAAAAATGATTCCCTTTATTTGAACTTATGAAAGGGAACAAATGATTTATTTAGAATGATCAAAGCGAGAACCCATTTGCGGAGCTAGATAATTACCTTGCTGATCCCCTATGTTAGTAAAACCAAGTCAATGGGAACCCTTATACTTGAATTAGTGGTCTCCCTTGTTGCGGTGAGTGGGATCCTTATTTGAGAAGATGGAGAAAATCAGAGGCATGCCTTTTACGTAAGTGAGAGTCTCGTCCCTCCAGAGATTAGTTATATGATGTCTAAAACTAGCCCTTTGCGTTGATTACCTCTGCACAACTGAGCTCATAGCTCAACTACGAGCTCTTTGGAAAAAAAAAAAAGAGTCCAAAAATCAAAAACTTGCGCTCAAATCAAATTAGCACGGGAAGAACTCAAACAAGGACATATACAATGTCTAAGGTCTAGACTCAAGGATCAAAATTAAGCTTGAACCGAGCTCAACTAAGAGTTACTATAAATATTCAGTAAATAAAAACCCGCACACAAATATTATGAGCTCGGATGAACTCAATAACAAAGACCAATAAAAGGTCTAAGATCCACTCTTAAATATCAAACTGAGCCTGGGCCAAGCTTAACTAAGAGCTCTAAAAGCTTGGGCCGAGCTCTAAAAAATGTCACAGTACCCTCATTTTTTTGTAATGCCAAATCAACGTCCTTAGCTCAATTAAATATGAGCGTAATAGAGTAAACTTAAGATAATTTTGAGAAAAGTACAAAATCATAAATACAAAAGATAAAACATAAGTCTCAAGATGACTTAGAGCGAGAATGAGGACCAAAGAGAGGCGAGCTGAAGCCCAAGTCGGGCTAGGGTTATTGAAATAAAAATATCAAAATGTTGATCTTAGAACAACAAGCCAAGAAATAGAAGACCAACCTTGAAAAGGCCAAACATGTTAAAAATGGAAACGCAAGGTCAAGACGTGAAAAGCAAGCAACCAAGAATGATGTGTTAAAGTAAGTTATGGCCTAAGTAGACGATGCGGGAAAATATGCCATAATGCGAGAAACTACGCATGGTAAGAGAATCGACATCAAGCCAGATTACCAAAGAGACTAGGCCAAACTATCGAGGAGGCTAGGCCAGACTATGCGAGTGTCTGAGACATCTGAGGAGACACACATTGTTAGCTCGATAAAACTGGGCCCAGTTATCGAGAGTCTGAGACACTTAATAAGATGCGCATGGTTGGCACGAGAAGACTCACATGGTTCATCCGCCGAGAAGTCAGTCTGGGCCGAGAACGTTTCTCAAAGGCCAAAAGTAATTTTGTGTGGGCCAAATAGAAGGTTTCTGATCCATTAAGAGTCTTGGAGATTGTAGAAGGGTTTTGGATAAAAAAGAGCCGTTAGGCTTCAAGTTGACTGATCACATGTTTAGCCTCGAAAGCCGAGCCACCAACATCTTTGACTCGTGATGTCTCCATCAACTTCCATGCATCTGGCTGAGAGCTCTATATGGAAAGCGCGGCCTCGAAACGATATGTAAGAGACAACTTGTCTGAGAGACGACTAGTCCAAGACATTGTCTGCTCGCCCATGGGTGAGAAGAATCATATATGGTTAAACTTGTCTATGGTCGAGCTCAATGTATGTTGTTTAGCTTGCCCAATGGCGAGCTAAACGTGTGTCCTTCAACTCGCCAATGGGCAAGCTGAACTTGTGTTGTTCAGCTAGCCCATTGGCAAGCTGCCCATTGGCGATCAGAACTTGTGTTATTCAGCTCGCCAATGGGCGAACAATACATGGTTCTGTTTTTCCGTAAACGAAAAGATTTGGAACCAAATCGTTTGACAGGAGATTGCGGTTGGTTCTTGTTGATCCAAAACATATCTTTCAAGATCTTTTGTATTTCTCAGACATTTATTTGTTCTTTTGATCGTGATGCGATAACTATGTGGTTAGGTTTTTTGGATCGAGTGATTATTATTTTGTGATGGCTTTTTGAGACATCAATTTTTCCGTGACCGTTTTTGACCACAACAATTGGCACGCGTAGGCCTGGGCATAATTTCCGAGACCCGAAGCCCGACCCGGACCTAACCCGAAAAAACCTGAACCGTACTCGAACCGTTAAACTAAAATACCTGAATGGGTTTTAGTTTGGTGTGTTACAGGTACCCAAACTAGACCCGAACCGACCCGAGAACCGGTCGGGTACCTGAGAACCAAAATTGTATTAGTTTCATAGTTTGTCTAGGAATAATTCGATTTGTTAAACTTAGAGAATTAGGGTTGCTGCCTTTCACTTTCCTCTTGTCTGTAGAGCTTCCTAAGCTAAAAAACAAAGTTTCCTAAAACAAAATCAAGCTGGAATTTCATAAGCAACTGTCAACTCCTCCTTCTTCCACATACCATCTACTTCCAATTCCAATTTCATCTCCACCAACAGAGTTCTCAAGAATTAAATCACATGTAAGTTGTTTAGACTTTGAGTTTATTTTATTTTGCTATTGAATATTTTTGGTTGCTTCGTTGGATCTCTTTCTTGAAAGATTCTTGTTTTTGAATCTAGTACTCATGCGATCTTCTTTTTTTCTTGATTGTTTTTTATCACTGTTAGTTAATATCTTGAGAATTTTTTTTTATTTTTCTACAATTTAGTGATTTTTTTTGCTTTATTAGGATTTTACTGTTTGTGTTGGACGACTAATTTGAGTAAAGTTTTTGATTGAACTGCTTAGTCTTAGTTTCTTTGTATAAGGAAAATTTCAGAACTTAGCTTTGTTTGGTGTAAAAATATAACATTCTTAGTATAGCTCTTGGTATATCTTATGGTTTTACGCTTTTGCATAAAATCCTTCTCTAATCGATCCAATATTTGAAGTTCTTGGTATAGTTCTTTAGTCAAATCATGTCCTGATGATTCTTGAGCTATGTATACACATCATCAAATACATCAATGATCTATTGCTTAGGTAACAATATATAATAAGAAGAATATTTACTTACAAGAATCTGAAGTTGACTCCTGCTTCTTTCGACTAAGCTTTCTTTGAACCCAACTAAAAATCTGTAGTACAAAAAAATCAAAGAGAGATCAACACAGAGAAAATAATAAAAGGATCAATTCAGAAAATATACAGATACAAAACTTCATATTTCAGAGACATATATATGTATAAATCCAAGAAATTTTCTTTTTCTATCAATGAGATTTTACCTCCATGAATAGGGCTTTTATGAGAGAATGATAATGGTCCTATGTTTTTAAAGACACAGTAAACACAAGCCAGCAAAAATCCACCCAATAAAAATTAGGTTCAAGATCATATAAACTCTCGAGATCAGTTTCTTATGACTTCCGAGTCACCATTGATCCCCATCCCTATGGACTTTTGTTGAATGTCGGTTCACCATTTGGTATTATATAATATATAGAGTTTAAGAGATTGAAACACATGGATTTGTAGTCTAGTGATCTGTTTTATCGTATCAATATTACTACATAAGTTTAAACCCAACATAATAAGTAGAATTTTAGGTTGCAGTACGAGATCAATGGTATTTCTATAATCTGTTCTTATTTGTTTAATTTATGTTGATTATTGTTTATCAATGGCATTTCTCTAATGTTTTTCATTGTCCAGCATTCTACTTCTTTGTTTGAGTTTCTTGTGTTGATTGGGCAGATGGCTTCTTGTGATGATAATCAACGAAATATTGGTGAAAATGATGAATCCTCAGATGGAGAATATGAAACACTTGAAGTTGGTCTTGGAAGTAAAAGCAAAAGGAAAGACAATAACGAAGGAAGTGGTTCAATGCCAAGAAAGAAGCAGATATCATGGGTTTGGGAGCATGTCACAAAACAAATGGTTGATGCAAACAAATGAAATTGCAACTACTGCAAGAAAGAGTTTGCTTGCGCAAGCAGGGATGGCACATCCAGTTTGAAGAAACACCTACACTCTTGTAAGTCATATCAGTCATAGTTAGCTGCTAATAAAGATAAAGATCAAACTACGTTAAGTCATGATGGTTGTAATGGTGATATTACGTTGTCTAGGGTCTCTGAAGTTGTGTTTAGAGAAACATCGAATGAGTTGTTAGTATTAGCTGAATTACCGTTAACATTGATAGAAGGTCTAGCTTGGAAACATTTTTGTTCGAAAACGAAACTCTACAAACCCCATTCTAGGAGAACAACCACTAGGGACATCATGCAGATGTATGTTAAGATGAAAGCTCAAATGAAAAGGATTCTAGGGAAGAACAAGCAAAAAGTGTCTATAACTACAGATATATGGGTGGCTCTACATACTCAAGCTAGTTACATGGTAATAACATCTCATTTTGTTGATGATTCATGGCAGTTGTAGAAAATGTTATTAGGGTTTAAGAATGTTGCAAATCATAAGGGTAAAACAATATTTAATGTTTTTCTTAAGTGTTTGGATGAGCGGGACATCAAGAGAGTATTTTCCGTCACAGTAGACAATGCTACTGCAAACAGTACAACTATGGAAAAATTCAAAAGAGCGTTGATTAAGCATGCAGATGATGCATTGGTTTTGAAAGGTGAGTATATGCATATGAGGTGTGCAAGTAACATTTTGAATCTCGTTGTGATAGAAGGTTTTCAAGAGATAAAGAAAAATGTGGTTGCTATTAAGAATGACATCTTGTATGTAAGGTCTTCAACTAATAGGTTGAGATCATTTGAGCTTCGTGTTGATATATGAAAGGTTAAAAGGGAAAGCTTGCCTTTAGATGTTAATACCAGATGGAACTCCACTTGCCTAATGCTTGAACAAGATCTTAAGTTCAGATTAGCTTTTCAAAAAATGGCGGTTGAAGATAAGCCTTATAATGACTACTTTCTGGAAACAGTGGAAATAAAGAAGAGGATTGAAAAAGATTGTGAGACTGTAATTGTGAATGGAAAGAAGAAGACTAAGAGAATTGGACCACCTACAAATGAAGACTGGGATTCGGCCGACAGGTTAGTGCAACTACTCGTCATATTTTACAAGTCCACTTTGGTTCTTTATGCTTCAACATCTGTTGCTTCTCATAAGGTTTATAATGAGATAGTCAGCATTACTAGGAACCTAACTACCTTAAGCAAAAGTTATGGTCCTCGTGAGGAATTGAGATAAAAAGCCTTAACAATGTTAGGAAAGATAGAAAAATATTGAGATCCTTTTGGTGAGAAGGTAGAGATGAATAAGATTGTGATTGTAGCAAGTTTTTTTTATCCTAGAAAAAAGATGAAGTTTGTTGAACTCTGTTTTGATACCCTTTATGGTAAAAAAAAAGTTATGAGTCTACTCATCTAAATGATTCAGTCAGAGGTATATTGAAGGATCTGTTTTAAGAGTATAGCACTATAGTGAAAAAGGTAATAATCATCCTAGTTCTGGGTCAGCTGCATCTTCACAATCTCAGTCCCAAGAATCACATAATCAGTCTCAAGAACAATTTGGTGGTGGATTTAGTGAGACAACGATATTTGGTAATAGTGTTGGTTATGAGAGTATGGATAATATCTACAATGAGATAATTAAAGAAATAAAAATAAAAGATGAGTCCAATGGGTTGGAAATGTATTTGAACGACAATGTAGAGATTCCAAACTTCCAAAAGGTGTAGAGTTTGACGTGTTGTCATGGTGGAAGGTCACAGTGAGAAATATCCAGTTCTATCATTAATAGCAAGAGATGTGCTTGCAATGAAAGTATCTACGGTAGCCTCAGAATCTGCATTTAGCACTATTAGTAGAGTCTTGGATCCTTACAGAAGTTGTTTGACACATTACATGGTTGAATTTTTTATGTGTACCGAATAATGGTTGAAAAGTAAAATTCACATCAATGAAAAACGAATCATAACAATCCAACAATTGCTTGCTCATGTAGAATTGCAAGATTTTATGAGAGGTAAATTTTAAGTCTCTTTAGTTTTTAGTTATGAATTTCCTATACTTTTGTTTTATATTACCTATGTCTAACTTTGTTTTTAAAATTTTGTAGAGTTTGAACTACCAAGGAGTTTAGAGTGAAGGTAATATAGAGTTTGTATAGATTTTGTGATTGTGATGTTTCGTCTTTAGCTTGGTTTGTGACAATTGGTGAGAGTCTTTGCAAGTCCTCTGTATTAATTCATGATCTTCTTTCTTTCACATGTTGTTGAAAAAGATTTGTAATCTTGAAGAATGAAGACTATTTTTATCACTTTGGAGAGTTTGAGTTTTAAAACTCAACTTGATTTTTGTTTATCTATATTGGAACTAGCTTTGAGCTTTGTTTGAAATTGAAACTGATTTTGAGTTGTTAAAGAACTGCGCAATTGGTTTTGAGTATTTTTTTTACAGACTTTTGTTTAAAAATTTTCGGGTATTATGAAAAATATTTCGGGTATTTCTATATTTTCGAGTCCATTCGGGTCCAATCGGGTCCAATCGCGTCCGAAATACCCGAAAAAGTTAGGACCCGAAAATTTGCAGGTTTTTTTCCGGTTATGAGATTATGGACCCGAACCGACTCGGATCCGTCTAAATCCGACCCGGTTCCGACCTGAAAACCATTTGGTTCCATAATGGATCCAAAACTCATATACCCAAAAACCCGGACCCGATCGGGTTTTACCCGAACCCGACCCGAGGAGCCGAATGCCTAGCCCTAGACACGCATTTGGCCGATAGCTCGAATTGAAACTGCAGATTATACATTCTTTGAAATTGTTGCCTATTTTGTTTAAAATTCATATTGATGTAATTCTCTATAAATAACTTGTATCCTCTCAATTGTTAAAACTAAGGAGAGTTATAATCTCTCTTCTTAAAACTAAAATTTTCTTTTATTTGTGAGCTAAACCAAGACTGCGGCACGAGCTGAGACAAGGAAGACCCGAGGTTGGCTTCGGGCTGGGGCGTAGATGAGATGGATTGTGGCTCTGTCAAGCCTAGGCAAGAGCGGAGCGTATTAGTTCTCGAGCTAGGTCGGTATTGGGCTGGAGGGGAGACCCGAGGGCCAAAATGAGGCAGGAGCTGATCCCGATTACTACCTAAACAGTTCAAAAATCCTATAATGAAAAATTCCATAAAAGGGTTGGGGAATAATGTGTGAACATGGATCCGACCGGGTCGACCCCAGTATGCTCCTTCAAGAAGAGATGGTATACGGGTCAAGCCCAGCCCGTTAGCTTAGAATGAGGCTTTAGCCCACTAAGCCAGCATTCAGTTCACGATGCTCAGCTCACGGTGCTCATCTCACGGCGCTCAACTTGTCAGAGAGTTCAGGCCATGACGATGGAGTGTAGTCAGCTCACAGAGCTCAAATCGTCGAGATTCAGTCAGCTTACCTTGTCGTGCTGTCAGCTCTCTCTAGAGGGTCTAGAAAGTTCAGAAGGTCCAAAAAGTTTAGAGAATTCAGGCCATGACGATGTTAACCATAATGGGACATCGCAACATCCTAAAAGATCATTATGGGCCGAGCCGAGCCCATTATGTGGTTTCACGGGAAACTCATCCCAAATTGCATTGAGTTCTGAGAAGCGCGTTGTCATCATGGTGCGATCCGCCTTACAACTATAAATCCAAAATAAAATCAGAATTCTAAACGTAATTAATGAAGGGTCATTAAGAGAGTTGGGTGTAGTATAAAGGAAGATAAGGTAACTTTGGAAAGGGGATTCTGAAACATTTGTAAAACTCTGTAAACTCTTTAATTATTGTATTGTAACAGAGAACTCAAAAATAAAAGAAAACAGTCACAAACACCTAACATTTTCATTAATTTTGGTGTGAGATAATATACCGCAGTAAAAAAATCAAAGAGAAAACGAAAAAAAGATTGAATAAAATTAATAATAAATTATGAAGGAATATACGTGTTATAATACAAATACGCAAAATAGCAATGTGGTCTATTTATAATAGGAAAATAGCAATATACAGCCATATTACAACATATAATTAACGAAATAGCTTCTACATCATATAGTGTATTGTATATTTTTTCTTATGTTCAACTTTGTCTGTCTGATGGCTACAGTCCAATTATATTGTAGATGTCCGTCAACTATCTAATTTTTAAAAAATGATTTTCAGATTTATATTTAAAACTTCTACTTTAATTAGTGATTAATAAATTAATTTTATAAAAAAATTACTTAGAATACCACAAAAATAAGTTTACGACCAAAAATACTCACATTATTCCAAATATACTATCTAAATATTTTTTTTTCGAATATACCACAAACATAAAAATTTCATTTTTTAAAAAATTTTAGAATTTAAATTATGAGTTTCAGATTGAGTAATTAAATTTTAATTCTTAGGTTTAAATTTATAATTTTAAATTATGTAAAATTGTAATATTTTTGAAAATTGCAATGTTAATTTTTGGAAAATATCCTAAAAAGTGATATTTTCAGATTTCTCTTTCTAAATTCAATTTTTATATTTATTATATTTTTGGAAGGAAAAAAATTTAATTGTGTTCGTGAAACAACTAGAAGTATAATATTTTTGGAGCATAAATTTTGTTTTTGTGATATTTTGTATATTTTAATTTATAATGGGTGAATAACATGGATAAATAAAAATAGATGGCATATTAGGTAAGTAACTATTAAACAATAATAAGAGACTTTAGTAACTCTGTCCTCTCTCTTGCGATTTTGAAGTGAATTTCAAGTGTTCTTTAACGGTCTTTTCAACAGTTACCGGTCGTTCTTTTCATCCCACTACGGTGCTGATGGCGGTTTTCCCACCTAGTTATGGCCAGCATGGAGATCATGTCTTGGCAGTTATATCTACCTCCCATTATGTTTTGGTTCTCTTCGATAAAGTCTTCCTTCACTATAAATGGATCAATCATCAACCTAATCTGGGTTTTTCAGCAAATCACATATTTTCTTCTACTCCTTTCATTATCATTCTCTCTGTTACAGCATGTCTGAGAGCATAAACCGTCGAATTCAAAATCTTGATCTGGGATATGATGATGCCTCTGTCATCCTTCCATCTAATGTGATTCAACAAGCAGTTGAGGATAATCGTTTTATCATCATTGGTCGACCAACAATTCCAAGAAGACAGATTTGAGATCCATTGTGGCTAATCTTCCACGAAGTTGGGGTCAAGTTGGTTTTGTACAAGGTCGTATTGTTGACGCTCATCGATTTCAATTCATCTTTCCGTCTCAGGAATCGATGGATCTGGTGTTAAAAAGAGGTTCGTGGGCTTTTGCGGAACGAATGTTGGTATTACATAGATGGACACCTCTAATGGCTCCTGAAATGTTAAATTTCATACCCTTTTGGATACAAATAAGAGGTATTCCACTGCAGTTTATGAATCGAGAAGTTATTGCTCACATCGGACGGGCAATATGTCTTCTAATGGATGTGGATTTTGATGCTGGAAGTGCTGTTCGTGTTGAATTTGTTCGTGTTCAAGTTAATTGGGATATCAGAATCCATTGAGATTTCAGAGGAACTTTCAGTTCTCACCCGGTAACAATACTCTGTTACGTTTTGTTTATGAACGTTTAAGGGGTTTTTGTGTCTCTTGTGGCAGATTGACTCATGACTCCGGACAATGTGTACTTCAAAATGGAGGGTATGAACAACAAAATGTAGATGAAGGAGATGATGATGACGCACATACTCCTCCACATCATGGGAATCATGGTGTTATTATTGAAGAAATAAACGATGAGGATGAGTTGCAGGAACCAGATTATCTACCATTGGAAGCTAATGGGATTGTTCAGAGAGATATCATAGTCGATGAAATTCAGCATGTTACACCACCAACAACTCCGACTACTGATGAACCTCTTCCACCTCATCGTGATCCTATACCATATTTCATTACAGAGATGTTTCCAGGGTTAGGTCCGGCAATGGCTATTCGTAGTAGAATTCTCAATATCAACTTCAATATATCCGAATCAATTTCTGATGTTCCTGGTTCCTCCAATCAGAAACGTAAAAGACAAGCAAGTCCAGAACCTTCAAACCGTTCAAAAGTCCAGATATGTGACCAAGACAATCCAACTTCATCTGGTTCTATTCTCTTAAGAGGCATGGTGGGCCCTGAACCACCACAGGAGCCATGATTACAACCTTTTGGAACTGTCAAGGCCTGGGTATAGACCTGACAGTTCGACGCCTAAAGGAGATAAATCGAATTTATCTTCCGGATATTCTATGCCTCTTTGAAACTAAGAAGCCAGATAGTGTTATCCAAGATCTTTGTGTTTCTTTAAATTTCACAAGTAGTATTATCATTTCTCCAGTAGGACTTAGCGGTGGATTAGCTTTTTTTTTGCGAAGTTCCATCTCTTTATCTGTGTTGTATCAATTTGCCAACTTGGTTGATTGTTCTGTTGATTTTAATGGATCAGTTTTTCATTGTTCTTTTGTGTATGGAATACCAAATCAAGCAAATCGAAATATTTCATGGGAAAGAATCGAAAGAATTGCGGTTAGGAGACAAACAGCCTGGGTTGCTATGGGAGATTTCAATGAAATCTTAAATAATTCAGAGAAGAAAGGAGGTCCAAGGAGATTAGAAAGCACGTTTTTAGATTTTTGACGAATGGTTCAAACCTGCAATTTTCAGGATTTAAAGGCAATAGGGGATCGTTTTTTGTGGTTTGGAAAACGATATTCTCACGACATACTTGAATGCTTAGATCGGTTTATGGTTAATCCTAGCTGGTTAAGGCAATTTCCTATGGCTCAATATGAATTTTTGGATTTTGAAGGTTCAGATCATCGTCCGGTGATTACCTATTTCTTTGAAAGAGTTACTTCCTCTAGAGGCTTTTTTCGATATGATAGTAGATTAATTAAGCAAATAGATTTTAAAGATGCAGTTCTTTCTGGTTGGAATCATCATGATGTATTAGCTCCTGATCTTCATAATCGGTTGGTTAATTGTCGAAGGTCAATCTCAAGATGGAAGAAAATTCATGTTACTAATGCAGCAAAACAAATTCTGTTTTTCAAGACCAGATTAAATAATTTAATGTCATCAGGTTCGGCTTCGACATTAGAAATTAGAGAAACAAGATCACTTCTGCATAAAGCATATATTGATGATGAGAAATACTGGAAACAGCGAAGTCGAAATAATTGGTTAAGTCTTGGTGACCGTAATACAAAGTTTTTTCATTCAATTACTAAAGCTAGACATTCTAAAAATCGATTATTCTCAATTGCTGACGAAGCTGGTAATTTTCATCAAGGGAATAATGCTATTGGACGATTAGCTACATCATATTTCTAAAACTTATTTACATCTTCACGAGGTGTTCAATTCGATTATTCAACTTTGTTTGAAGGCTTTATTCCATCTGTTACAGAAGAAATGAATTTTAACTTGACAAAGGTAGTTACTGATAAAGACATTGAGGAAGTTGTTTTTGGTATTAACCCTGATAAAGCACCAGGTCCTGATGGTTCGAGAATTTTTTAATACATCTATTCTTCGAGAATTTTTGGGATTAACCCTGATAAAGGCGATATTTTTGGGATTGTTCGAGAATTTTTTAATACATCTATTCTTCAACCGGAGATTAATCATACAAACATCTGTTTGATCCCGAAGTCATCTGTTCCTCAAGCCATGTATGATTTTCGACCAATCTCTTTATGCAATGTTGGTTATAAAATCATCTAGAAAATTCTCGCTAATCGTTTGAAGATCATTTTACAACAAATTATTCCAGAAGAACAGGCAGGTTTTGTGCCTGGTCGGCAAATTGTGGATAATATTATTATAGCTCAAGAAATATTTCATACTCTGAAATCAAGGAAGAGATGGTCTAAATCTTATATGGCAGTAAAAATAGATTTCTCAAAGGCTTATGATCGTTTAGAGTGTAAATTTATTGAAGATACTATGATTCATATGGGTTTTAACTCAATTTGGATCAAGTGGATTATGCAGTGTATTCAATCTGTATCTTTTTCTGTTCTCATCAACGACCAACCTAAGGGTTTTATAACACAGTCGCGTGGAATTCGCCAAGGGAATCCGATTTCTCCTTTTTTTGTTTATTTTATGTTCTGCTGTTTTAAGTTTTCAAATTCAAAGAGCTTCTTTGATAGGTAGTTTCAAAGGAATAAAAATAATCAATAATGGTCCTCTAATCCATCATCTTCTTTTCGCTGATGATGCACTTTTCTTTTGTCATGCTCATCCTAGAAGTTGTAGGACTTTGCGGTCAATCTTATCAGAATATGAATTAGCTTCTGGACAGGCAGTTAATTTCAATAAATCTTCAATAATTTTTGGATCGAGAGTCCGTGATGATGTGAAAACACGCTTGCGAAATATTCTCCAAATACACAACGTTGGTGGTTTCGGGAGTTATTTGCGATTACCATATTATTCTCTAAGGAATAAAAATCAGTTCTTTAGATAACTTATTGAGAAAGTAAAGCAGAGAACTCAAGGTTGGTCATTGAAATTTTTTATCTCATGCAGGTAAAGAGATACTATTGAAGACAGTAGCTCATTCTCTACCTATGTACACAATGAATGTCTTTCAACTTCCTCAAGGGATTTTTGAGGAGATTAATTGCATATTATCACGATTTTGGTGGTCTTCAAATAGTAATATCGGCCAATGTATTGGGTTTCTTGGAATCGGTTATGTCTCCCTAAGAAGGAAGGAGGGTAAGGTTTCAAAGATATTCAGAATTTTAATTTAGCAATGCTAGCTAAACAGGTTTCGAGGATCTTATACAATCCCATAAGTTTAATGTCCAGAGTTCTTCAAGGGCGTTATTTTCCGACTTCAAATATTCTCAATGCCCCGATGTGTAGTAAGCTTCTTAATCAGGGTAGTAAGCTTCTTAATCAGGGTTAAGATTTTTAATAGGAGATGGTACTTCAACACATGTTTGGGATGATCTGTGGCTTCCTGTACATCCTCCTCGTCCTCCGCAAGCACTTGGAGTAATTAATCCAAATCTAAAACAAGTCTTTGATTTATTTCGGGCAGGTTGTCACAATTGGGACATGGAGCTTTTGAATCTTAATATAGTACCAGAAGATGTGAATATCATAGCTCGGATGTTTATTGGACAATCAAAACCTTCATTGGATTTGCTAGGTTGGCATTACAATACATCTGGATTGTATACTGTCAAATCTGGATATTGGTTAGCTTCTCATAATCCAAGTGACCATGTTCCATTATATAATTCTGAATATCATGATTTCAAGACAATGATTTGGAATCTTAAAGTTGCTCCGAGAATTAGGCATTTTCTTTGGCGTATTATGTCCAAAGCTCTACTTGTTGGTGAAACATTAAGGCAGAGACACATTCCAACGGATGGAATATGTAGAAGATGTTGTCAAGAGATAGAATCTCTAGATCATGTGTTTTTTAGATGTTTACATTCTCAGGCAATGTGGAGGAGTTCATATGTTTTAAATTCGTCACTTATTGATCAACATGTTTCTTTTCATGAGATATTCAAAGCTATTTTTGAAATGGCAATGAATAAAAATCTCACCAAATTTTAACAACAATTACCTTTGTGGATTTTATGGAGAATATGGAAAAGTAGAAATTTGTTGGTTTATCAACAAATATCCTCAAATTGGATACACGATATTCAAAGAGCTATTGCAGAAACAGAGGAATGGAGTATTGAGGTTGTTTCAGTTATTCATAGTAATAATACTACTTCTAATTTTTCTGCAGGTGTAGAGACTCTAATATCAAATTGGAAGCGGCGACTAGGAGGATGGGTGAAGTGTAATTATGATTGTAGAGCACCAAGAACAGATAATGCAAAAGGGGCATAGATTTGTAGAGATGCTTATGGAGCTTTTAAATTTGCGGGATATGGAGTGGGATTACATTGTTCATCGTCATTAGAAGCAGAACTTCAAGCTTTACTAATGGCAATGCAAAATTATTGGGCTAGAGGCTTGGACAGTATCATATTTGAAGGTGATAATAGATTGATTCCGACATTAATCCAAGGAGTTGAGAGAGATTTTGGGATGCATAATTGGATTAGGGAAATTAAAATATGGGCAAAGAAGTTTAAATCTGTTGATTTTATTTGGATTCCTAGAGTCTCAAATAAGCCTGCTTTAGTTCGAACGGCTATGCCTAGTTCTTTTGTTGTATTTAATTATCTTCCTGTGTCAATTACTCATCTTCTTCATGAAAACTATGTAGTTTCAAGTTATTAAAGTTATGATGATTAAAAAAAACTATTAAACAATAATATTAGAATTGAAGAAACAATACACTCATGACATCCCTCTCACCCTCTCACGTGCTTGATATAAAGAAATCACACTCCCACTCTCTCTCCCTCTTTTAATTTGAAAACAAAACTCCCCCACCCCCGCCCAATCATTCTATTTACAATTTAAAACATCAAAATTCAATTCATCAAATCACACAATGTTGTTTAAAAAGTACCTCTAACATGATTAAAATTAGTTACAACATACTTATAATTTTTAAATAGTGAATAGTGGATTTGATTAGTGAAATATAAACCCAGAAATAATCAGACTAGGTAAAAATAATATTCGGGCTACTTATGTATATAGACCCTGGACTCCAAAGTATAAACCTTAAACTCCAAAATATAAACTCTAAACTCCAAAATATTCATTTTAAATCCCAAAATATATATCCTAAACTTGAAAATAGAAATCCCAAACTCCAAAATAGAAATCTCAAACTCCAAAATATAAACCCTTAACCCGAAAATATAAACGTTAAACCCGAAAAATATAAACTTTAAACCCAAAGATGAACCATAAACCCCAAAATATAAATCCAAACCCTAAAAACTAAACCATAAACCCTCAAATATAAACCCTAAACCCTCAAATATAAACCCTAAAAATATAAATCCTAAAATCTAAAATATAAATCCTAAATCACAAAATAAATCATAAAATTTAAATTTATACCCAAAAATAAGTAAGACATCAAAAGAAGGAGATTAGCCAAAAAATAATAATCATATTAACCAAAAAATAATTTGTAAAACTAACACAAAAAAGTCTCGACAAAAAAACAACGAGAGAAGGGTATATATTGCAAGGGAGAGAGAGAGTGTTGAGCAATGTGAGGGATAATATAGTATATATTGTTGGAGAGAGATGATAGTATATTAGGGCTATATGTTAGAAAACTAATATTTAGGTGTAATTAGGTTATTTAGAGAAATTTCCCATTTATATTTAAGTGATAATAACATAATCTCAGAACAAAAGTATATATGCAATTATTTGTGGAGATTTAGGTCTTACGATTTTGTGTATTTAGAGTTTTGGATTTATTATATAAGGTTTATGGTTTATTATATATGGTTTAGGGTTTAAGATATATGATTTTTAGTTTGCGTTTTAGTTTCATGGTTTACGATTTAGGATTAGGGTTGTTTATGGTTTATATTTTTGTTTTTTATTATTTAGAATTTATATTTTTAGGTTTATGGCTTATATTATATGATTTAAAATTTATGATATATGATTTAAAGTTTATGATATAGGATTTATGGTTTATATTTTACGAAAAATTTAGTTTAGAGTTTAGAAAATGATATTATAGAATTTATTATTTAACTAATGTTTTATAGATAGATTATGGTCCATAATGTTACATACACAATTGTAGGATCTACTATGCTCACTATTTAGTATTTTATAAAATATAATTCCATTTCAAGTAATTTTAATTAATGTAAAATATATATTTTTGAGACAACATCGTCAACTTTTATGATTTTGGGGAGGGTATGAAATTATCCAAAAAATTTATTTTTTAGGTAATAATTTATGATAGACATGGATCCAGCAGCTACAGGACTGGATGGCTTATTCCTCGTTCGTTAGCTATTGATAGACATGGATCAAGCAGCTGTGCCTAACTGCCAATCAAGATTTTCTATATACTTAGTGGTCAATGTTAATGGTGCTTTATTATCCTTTCTTTGCTACATTAAATTTTTGAATTGCATAAAATTGCTTTGCCTAGAATCCTTGAAGCATGAACTTTTGTGGTTGCTCTAGATTTTCCGACGAGTACACATTGACAAAAGCTTAAAACATTCATAATACGGAAGCATGTAAACGTTCAGCGAAATGGGGCCGTTCACACGTTAGCATATAACTTTATTGTAGCTTATCATACATAAACACTTTGCTTTTGAAAAAAAAAAAAACAGAAAAAACCCCACTTAGTTATAGTAGGTAGTGATATTTTACATTCCCCCGTCTCCACCTCGGCCGCTACCACCTCCCCCTTTACCCCCTTGGCCTCCACTACCTCTACCTCCACCACCACCTTTGTATCCTCCTTGACCTCCTCCACCACCGCCCTTTTGTCCACCTTGACCTCCTCCACCACCGCCTTTTTGTCCACCGTGGCCTCCTCCACCACCGCCTCCTTTATGTCCTCCTTGGCTTCCACCGCCTCCACCTCCCTTATATCCTCCTTGACCGCCACTTCCTCCTTTTTGCCCTCCTTGACCGCCGCCACCACCGCCTTTTTGTCCTCCTTGACCGCCGCCACCACCGCCTTTTTGTCCTCCTTGACCGCCGCCACCACCGCCTTTTTGTCCTCCTTGGCCGCCGCCACCACCGCCTTTTTGCCCTCCTTGGCCGCCGCCGCCTTTTTGTCCTCCTTGGCCACCACCGCCACCGCCTTTTTGTCCTCCTTGGCCACCACCGCCACCGCCTTTTTGTCCTCCTTGGCCGCCGCCGCCACCGCCTTTTTGTCCTCCTTGGTTATATTTGGATTCATCATCTTTTCCACGATTGACCTCATCAAAATCACCTATTCCTTGGTTAAGCTCATTATACTTAGCGTTATTTGCTCCTACCAAAGGAACCTCTCCGGCATGTCCACAATTCCCGTATTTGCATGATGACTTTGAATCTTCGACGAGGTTTCCACCAGCTTTAATTAACATGTAAGAAAACAAACCGTCAAATATTCCATAGAGATACAGAAAAAGAAAGCAAACCGAAAAGGATATAATAAGTATAACCTTGTTTTGTATCATCGAGGGAAGTAACCACCGTGAGAGAAAAAACAACGACTAGCACAAAAGACCAGACAACAAATGCTCTCGACTTCATCTTTAAATTAAAGTCTTTCGAATATGCAAAATTAACTCACACGCTTCTTCGTATTTATAGTTGAACTATAAGAATCAAACAAGCTTAATATATCACGACAAGATATAAATTAAAGAAAAACCAAGCGGTGAAGGATCTTAAGGGCACATCATGACCAAAACATCTTAGTTGGCAGCTGGAAATTTAGTTCGCAAGCTTTGTTCAAGTTTCCGGAGGCAACACGTACGATTTCAGGTCGCCACGTACCAAAATCGGTATATAGTAAATTAAATATGAGAAAAGACGAAAACTTTACTACAAAACCATGCAGTTTCCATTTGCATGTGTTCGTGTTGACATGTATAATTTTATGTTTGCTAAGAGTTGTGTATGTGGACACTAGACACAAGTTTACCATGTGAAGGTGGCACTGGACTTATATCTCGTCCGATGCATGCATGTGGAGTTACAATTACAGCCGACACAGAAAACCTTAAATCTTTTTTTGTTTTGTTTTTAAATAGCATATATACAATACAAACAAATAACATATTGATATCTTATGATTTATATGCATTTTACATTCCATTGCGAATGCATTTTAGATAGATTCACTAGCATTTAGGTACATATAGGTTGCATTTGTATATCATTTCATATTTTAGGTGATAGGAAGCTAAGAGACCAAGTTGTGGATCAAAAGGAGGTTTTAAAAGTGGAGAAGAGCAAGAAAACAGAGCACATCGGTTTAGCACATCGTCCATGCTAAACCGATGCACATTCGAGAATTTCCAGGAGCTAGCCACGGTTAACTGCATCGGCCAAAACCAGCCCGATGAAGGCACATCGACCAACCATATCGGTTCGCCTAAACCGATGTGGTTGGTTGAGTCAACCAATTTTATTCCTATTTTGACTTTTTGACCCATTTTTAGTGGGTTAACCCAAGTGTTTTGGGATTAACCCAATGGATTTTAGCAACACTATATAAGCTTTTGCCCTAATTTTTAGGAGACTAAGTTTATTTTCCTAAGAACTTTTTGTAATCATTTTGGATATTAATCTTCTTTGAATTTAATTTCTTGTTTTTGATTGTTGTTTTCATTCTCAAATCTTCTTCTAATCATGTCTTATCACACATCTTTCATAAGATTTTGTGTTATCCCTATGATTAGTGAGTAGTGATCTTTAAGTGAATGGTTGGGTAGACTTAGGGAATCAGATGAAAGATTGGGGTGTTGAGGACTTGTAATTCATAAATCTTCTTATAGTTGATGCCCTTAATGTTAGGATTGAATTGATCTCTCACTTATAGGAGTTAGGAATTTTGCGCCCGAAAGGTGTTCGATAAAATGCCGGCACCAATCTCTATAAGCTAAATGAGGTCTAGTCAAGACATTGTGTTAGTTAGTTTAGTGGTTAAGATAAATTGGATCTTAATGTTTCTTAATTGTGTAGTTTTCCAAGAGATTGTTTAGATTACATAATTAAGGAAAGGATTAGTGCCATGAAAGTGGATTAGTCTAGGTTTTGGAATTTAGACCAAGTGTTAGCTTAATATATAGAATAGACACCACATGAATTTATTCGATAACCAAAATAAATTACCTAAACCATATACTTAGTCTTTTATCTTTGAATTATCAAGTTTAAATTTCTGTTGACTTTTTCTAATTATTGTTGACTTTTGAACGGTTGACTTTTATTTAACTTTTTAAATTGTACATGTTTGAATGTTTAAACCAACAATCTTAATGGCATAGACT
>OVBE01004423.1:0-24006 GCA_900406425.1 Iberis pinnata | reverse complement strand
GACCTCATAATCGATGCTAATTGATAAGTAAAAACCGTGAAAATTCATAGTCATCAAAGGCTAAGGAAGTGCACGAAGTTGAAGCAGGATTAAGAAGAGAACAAAAGAGATCGATCTCACCTATGTTGGGATCGATATCGGGCACTCAATGCCGGGATCGATCCCAACCTCAGTCGCACTTTGGACGCATCTCAGCTTGATCGATCCCAAGCAAGCATCTTCAGCCCGGATCGATCATGCGTTCACCAACTCGAAGACAAACAGGCTCCAACCTGACCAACTCAAATCCAGATACCACCTGAATCAAGGCCCAAGATCCAAGATAATGATTGGAATTTTGTCTTAGGTTTTCATTTCTTTAGTTTGTTCTTGATGTTCTTGGTGTAAAAACCAGATTTCTTTTGAGTTTAAAGTTAATCTACTGTTTTTTCTTTGATTTCTTGCTTAGCTTTAGGTTGTTCTTTAGTTTGTGCATCTCTATTTTCGTTTTAAGCTTTAACCTTCCGTTTTAGTTTACTGTTTCATTGCTATTCTTCATTTCTGGGTTTGTGTTCTTGCTGTTTTTCTTAGATCTGCATGTTTAGGTTTGAAGTTATGTTTGCTGTTTCATATGCTTTTACTCCCATGAGTAGTGAGTAGTCATCCAAGTTCCTGAGGATAGGGTTATATTAGGGTTGATGCTGGGTTTGCTTAGCTACCTAAGTTGATTGTTCTTAGATCCTTTATGTTCCTCCTCAGCTTAATGCTGATTGTATTCTTACCCGGAAGGGATAGAGTCCCGCCGTTAAGCCCTACAACACCGGAAGGTGAGTTATTGGAGGTGACCGGACTGAGGGGGTTTCAAAGATTCGTTTCCCCTTCTTTGTGAATAGATGTGGAAAACGAGTTAGCTAGAGTAGTAGAGGTTAATGCCTGCTATGTAGTCACCGTCTATGACGGCAGTTGAATCTGTGATTGCTTTGCTTGAGATTGGTTTCCAAGGAATTGGAATTGATTGTATGCATAGCTATTGTCTTGGGGTCATCTCATTGTTTGAGGTATTTTAGGTACTTAGGTTGCCCAGGATGGATTCCCAAGTCGGTTACCCTTTGTCCTCAGGAACTGCTTTACATTGATTGCACCTTTTACCCTTTTTTGCTTTTACTTTGTTTTGCATCCAAAGTGTTTTCTATTGTTTTCTGTTTTAAGCTTTTAATGTTCATTGCACCTAGGACCTTTTAGTAACCAAAACCCCCTTTTAATATTTAGCTTGACTTTAAGGCATTCAATACATTCATATTGCTTAGTACACTCCCATTATGGATTGACAAACCCATTTATACTACAACGATGGATTGATTGATAACCCGGGACCTCAAAATCTTATTATCAGGTTTTTAACCAGCTTGAATGACTCAACACAATCCACAAGCTAATACGCACCAACCTCAATAAGCCATAAAAACCAAACTTCAGAGAAAAAACCCGCAAAATCGGCCACAAAAGTAGCCATAATACACCGTGAAACAAGTATATATCATTTCACATCCGATGCCTACCTCTTAACTAGGAACTCTCCAAAAGGGCAGAACAAAACTGCTGATCTATAGACAACTAAAAACAAGAAAGTGTCCCAAACACCACTAGCAACCACCGAACCACTATAACCAAAAAAACAACCGATACTGTGTTAACCCCTCAACCACCAAAAGTAACCTAAGAAGAAAAACGGTACAGGCCTAGCGAAAGACACCACCAACGCTACCTTGACCCAACCTACACCGACCTCAATATGAAAAATCAACAGATCGGGGTATAAGATTACTAGAAAACAATCAAAGCGAGGGAGACAAACCAATCTGTCCATCTCGTCCAAGGAACGAATGCCAGCTCTAATACTGGAAAGATAAAGGAGTGAGGGCGGAGCCAAACTCGGCCTAGAGACAGGACAGATATCAGGCCCAGACCTGGGTATTTGTGGGCTACAAAAAAAAATTGGGTCGAACTCACGAACACTTAGCCACCTAGTTGGTAATGTCTGGGACCTCAAAAGCCGACGATTTTTATCGTTCTCTCCCGATTGCATCTCGACTCCCATACTGTTTTTTCTTTGCGATCATCCTTGAAATGGAAAAATTTGACAAAAAACATTTTCTTAAATTGTACCCCAAGAGAAAATTAGAAAAAATGCACATGTCCTTGAGAATATGATTTATTAGAAGTCTAGGGAAGATCTTACACATGCAGAAAAGTATGTTTGGGATAAATATTTTAGTGATATGATCGATGTGTTATCTTATGTTGGCAACCAATGACTCGGACTTATAGAGGAAATATGAGAATGTGGAACTTCTAGTATACATGATAACTAGCCTGAACAGATGTTTGAAGTCTCTTATTGAGTGAAAGTTTTCACAAGACAATCCTATTAGTCCACATGTCATAAAGATGATGGGTTATATCGATAACTTGGAAATTTAACTTGTGCTTTTAGCCAAGAGTTGGTTAATGAACCTATCTTGCAGCTATTACCACCAAGTTATGAGTAGTTTATTATAAACTACAACCAAAATAATTTGACAAAGACTTTGACTAAATTGCATCAGGTGTTCACATTTGTTGAAACGAATATCAAGAAGGAAAATCATAATATTTTAATGGTGCAAAATGATAATAGGTTTAAGAAACATCGTAAGAAAAATGATATGGTAGGACAAGTACGATAAATAATTTTGAACATTTTTAGCCTTTTCAAAAGTCTAGACCATATCTTTCTAGCGATGACAAGTACCATATGATTTTATGGAATTGAAGAGATATTGCAAAAAATATTTAGAAAGCTTGAAAATGATATTTTATCTTGTTCTCCATGTATAAATGTTATAGAACTAAATATTACTGATCAAAATTTTGCTATTCAAATATTAGATACCAGTTGTGTTCAAATTTACAAAATTATGCAGAACCCATCAATAGTGAAATTATGAGAGATTGAAAAGTGGAATTACACATGTGAAATGGAGCTAAGAGTTTATGCATTAATTGTTTGGCTACTTTACATATCTTTTGTTTTAAATATGGTTTTAGGATTCAAAGATTTCTTTTTCAATTATGTTTTTTTTAATTTTGGAATAATTTGAATTTACTAAAAGAAGGATTTTATTTTATTGTGATAAATATTTTGTGGAAGTATCCATTAGAGAATGCAATGTATATTTAAACATTGTATTCTATAACATTCGAATCAATAAAACAAGTAAATCTTTTGTGGCATTTTTTTGGGTTGTATTTAAAAGCTTCATAGTGATGAACTTTTGCACTCTTTTGAATGAGCCACTAACTTGTTTGATCTTATACATATAGACTATATGTATACGAAGTATTAAACAAAAGAAAAAATTACTACTTCATTATATTAGTTGATAGTTTTAGTAGGTTTGATTATGTTGATATGATAAACATCGAGATTTATTTTTTGAAATCATTCAAGGAGTTTTATAACGAAGTGAATAATAATTAGTTTGTTTTCGGATATAAAAGAAGAGGAAATCTTTTTAGAGCTGGTGGGAGTAAAATTTGTATGTCTTCCATATAAATCTCATAAGTGATCTAAGTATGAAAGTTATATTTTTTTTCTAGAAAGATATATTCTTGAGTTTAGTGGGAGATATGCTTTTGTGAATTGATGCTATGGAAAACAAAATTTTGATGTTTTGAAAGTAATTAAATTTTTTTCATGTATTATTTGATTATTGGATAATTAGTGAAGGATGTTGATCAAGAAACCCTATTAGTGAAAGATGTTGGTGTCAATATCCCTCAGCAAGATTTCACCTTATTCGTAAAGGAATGATTCAGTATGCTAAGTACGAAATGATCTCAAAATGATTTTCTAAGGAAGTATTCTACTCGAGGATAACCAATGAACACATGAGCACTCAGTATCTGCTATGATGCAGGCTGACCGAAAGATAGTTTGGGTAGGAAAGGACCGAGTCAAAAACGTAGGCTGACCGAAATCGTGAAATCGTAGGAAGTTAACCTGAGCAAGAAAATCAGAACTGAAGCTTGAAGTATCCGGAAGCCTCATCATGAATCTGAAGAAACCCGAGCAATATAAACAGAAGAAGAAAGAGAAGAGAAGGGATCTTTTTTGCTTTTTACTTATTTATTTGTACGCGAGCTCAGGCTTTAGAGCAAACTATTGTTCAATACAATATTCTCATTTTTCATATTAATTTGTGTTTTGACTGTTTCTTATTACGACGAGATTCTACAAATTCCTCATTAATATTCCTATAAATTTACTTTGTGCATTTTTGCATCCACAAAAGATGACATAAATTAACGAAATACATATTCAAGGTTACTAACACATGACATTAATATATGGATTGATACTTTTGGTGAGGTGAATGTTAGTTATTTGTTTAATCAAATATAAATTGGAGTTCTGTAAACCTGATAAAACTTGATAAAGATGACACTGTTTATAGCATTATGTTTAAATCAAGATAAAGAGAGAAAGAGATTCCAGTAATATATTATTCTTTTTCTATTACAAAATGGGAGATTGTAGGGAATGTCTTGAAATTTTTTGTACTTACTCTACTCAAGTTCTAGTGTCAATGTTTAACAATTATATAATATTAGGTGGTTATAATGTTTTGTTAGAGACCGTTTATAATATAGAGTTATGAGTTCAATGTTGATATTATATAATTTTATAAGGTTACACACCTAAGTAAATTAGATTAAGCTACAGTTGGGTTTTGGAAATTTTATTGATAAATATAAATAATACTGTATATTATATATGTATATATATAAGGAGCATATAATTATTTATGGATAAATTTTAATCGTAATTGTATTGAAATTATATCATATATCAGGTATATTTCAATCTTATGTGAATAGGAAAGAGGATTTAATGTTTATCTCTTATACACATATATGAATGTCACATGTTACATCAGAAAAAGGAAGGTTTTTCAGTTTAACAAAACTCGAGAAAAAAATTGTTTATCAATATGCTATTGATGGAGGCACATCAATTTTAATGCTCAATAATCTTCAACTAATCAAATTAATTTTTTAGTTGTCTTTTTTTCCTTCATAAATAAAAGAGTTGAGATACAGGCCTCATGCCAAAAAACCAAAAAAGAGGAAACAAAAAACATAGCAGACAGATAGGAACTAAAACAGAGACAAAGAGAAGAAGAAACAGAGGCAACACCTCAAGGCTTTTCCGAGGAGAAGAGGCCAGCCAGCCAAGACGGAGGGCCAACAGCCACGTAAGAAGTCCAAAGATTGCATCTAAAGACACTTGATGCGATGAGGTGCGAGCCTATGTTTTTGAATCTTGGATCAAAGACAAACTCTGATGAGGAGAAACGTAGAAGAGCAGTAGCCAAAGTGGAAAAGGAGAGATCATCAGCAGGCCAAAGAGCAGTGTCTTTAAGATGTAAGACTAAGGGAATCAAAAGCAAAAATCACCTTAGAGAAACCGTGAGACCACATAGAATCAATAGCCCAAAGAGAAACTTTTAAGAGTCCTGCAAATTGATTTGGTGAAGAACCAAACGATCTCCAGCTGTGAAGTAATACATCTCCAAGAGAATTTTGAACCACCCAAAAAGCACCAGAAAACTTAGTACTTTGGTTCCAGCATAAGCCAATATTGCATTTAACAAAATGGTCTTTAGGAGGTCTCCAAATCTTCCTTGTCTTGGATTCAAACCACAAATCTGCATCCATTTTGAATTTTTCAATTACAAGGGGAGGTGAGAAGAGCTTGCCTTCAATAAAGAAGGAGTTTCTTGATTTCCAGATACCCCAAAAGAACCAAGGGATTGATCTTCTAATAGTCCAAGGGATTGCAACATCTGCTAAGACTGTGAACAAATGATCATAATTGGCATAAACTGAGGAAATATCAAGACCTGAGATAGGTAGAGGAAGGTTTGTGAAAGCCCAAAGTTGGTGGGCAAAGGGGCATACAAACAGACAATGATTTGCCGTTTATTCATCAAAACCACAGAATGAGCAAGTAGTTGATGTTCGAATCTTCCTTCTAGCTAGGTTATGCAAAAAAGGGATTGCATTACTGAGACTTTTCCACATGAAGTTTTTGATTTTAGGTGGCACTTTGATGGAAAAAATATGTTCTCTCAGAGGATTTAAATAAGGTCTTGCCGATTGGTCTTGTATTAGATCTTGAAATTTCTCTTGACAAAGGCTGTTTTAATAGAAACAGCGCCATCTTTAGTATATTTCCAGACTAAAAAATCTTCAAGATGGGCTTGCGGTTTGATGGCTTTGATTCTATCTATATCCTCTAAGAAAAACCAATGGTGTAGTTGGTGTAATAACCAAGAACCAGAAGCAGGAGAAATAAGCGCACTAACCCGCATATCCAAGTTAATAATAGGCTATTTTATCAGTGGGACTCTAGAGCCTTCCTCAATCCAGTTTGAAGTCCAAATATAAGTGCTTTTACCGTTGCCAATTGCTTGTCTCAAACCCTTCTTTAATAGATTTTGACCTTCTATAAGACTTCTTCAAGCGTAGGAAGGTCGAGAACATAAAACTGCATCTAAGAATTCAACCTTAGGGAAGTATTTACTCTTAAGGAATCTGGCACATAAAGAATTAGGAGATTGAACAAGTCTCCATTCTTGTTTGGCTAAAAGAGCTAACTTATAGCTTTCAAGATCTTTGAAATCCATTCCACCAAGCTGTTTGGGTAGACATAATATTTTCCAGCTAACCCAAGCAATTTTCTTTCTGCCAAGAATGGAATTCCACCAAAAATCTATCATGGCAAATTGGAGAGCTTTGCAGGTGTGTTTTGGCAATTTAAAGCAAGACATAGCATGAGTTGGGAGAGCCAAAGCAACAGCTTTAAGTAGAGTCTCCTTACCACCTTGAGACAACAATTTTCCAATCCATCCTGTCATTCTTGATCTCAGCTTTTGATGGATAAAATCAAGAAGCCTGATTTTTGAGCCTATGAAAACCTCTGGAAGAACTAAATAAGGAGACGAACCTCCTAATTTATTTATCTCCAAAATAGCTTTGATAAAATGTTGATGATAAGGGTCAATCTTGGATCCAAAATTGATGGCCGACTTTTGATAATTGATTACTTGACCCGAAACTTTGGAGTAATCATCTAGGATATTCTTTAAGGCAAAGCAGTGAGATAGATCAGCTTTGCAGATGAAGAGGCTATCATCTGCGAAGAGTAAGTGGGAAATTGAAGGGCTCTGAGGATGCATTTGAATACCTGAGATTAATCCTTAACTTTCAGTTTTGGATAAGCGTTGAGATAGACCTTCTGAGCATAACACAAACAACAAGGGAGATAGCGGATCTCCTTGCCTGATTCCTCTTTCAGGAGAAATGAAGCCAAAAGGTTGGTTATTCATTAAAACTGAGAACGAGACCGAAGAAATACATGCCATAACCCACTTAATCCATATAATGTTGAAACCCAAGGCATTTAAAATATTTTTAATGTAAGACCATTCAACCCGATCAAATGCCTTGGACATATCAATTTTTACGCTATGAACCGATGAGAAAGTGCAGGGCTTGATTGAAGACTGTGCAGAATATCATGAGCAATCAAAATATTATCTGACATGAGTCGGTTTGATACAAAAGAAGATTGATATGGGGATAAAATCTGGTCTAGAATAGGCTTCAATCTTGCAGCTAAAGCCTTGGCAATTATCTTATAAATCACATTACATAGGCTGATAGGTCTTAGTTCTGACATTAGATTGGGATTTTGGACTTTTGGAATCAAACAGATGTGAGTATAGTTCCATTCTTGAGGCATGGAGCAAGAAGAGAAGAAACTCTGAATTTCTAAGAAAACTTGATCTCCTATGATGTCCCATAACTTGTGGAAGAAGATTCCTGAAAATCCATCAGGACCCGTGGAACTATTTGGGTTTATAGAAAAATACCGCTGTTGTAATTTCTTCTTTGGAGAAAGGTTTGGTTAATTGCACATTCATAGAATCAGTTACTTTGGGATTCAAACTTGAGAGAAAGGAATATGAGGTAGTAGCAGCGGATGAAGAGAAAAGATCTGAGAAATAGTCTACTGCTATTTGACCTTTAGAAGAATCAGCTCTGGAGATGTTGCCTCGGGAATCCTGGAGCTCTTCAATTGAGATTCTTGATCTGTTAGATTTCAATGAATGGTGAAAGTATTTTGTATTTCTATCCCCTTCTACCAACCATCTTTGTCTACTTTTTTGAGCCCAAAACAGTTCTTCATCTCTGTAAGCTCTAATTAGATTCCTCTTCAAATAATAAATTGTTCTATTGCCATTTCTGAGTTTGAGCCATTGGATCTTTTCCATGAGCTGAGAGACCGCCTGACTATGCTGATTCTAGATGAGAAAGAAGCTGAACAAGGAAGAGATTGCCAATCTCTATTCACTAAAGTTCTGATTTCTAGATTAAGGAGAAACCTACGATCAAACTTAAAGAGACCTTTGAAGGAGTTTTAATCAGATAGTAAGGTGACTAGAACCGGTCTATGGTCCGAGCCTCTCTTGTCCAAGAAATGTTGTATATCAATTGGGAAGGCTGAAGTCCAAAGTTTATTAGCAAAATAACGATCCAGTCTAGATTAAATCCATAGATCTCCCCATCTACCTCCCCATGTAAAATGGTTACCTCTACTGCTGAGTTTCGTGACCTTGCAACTGCAAGCATATAAGAGAAAGCTTGGCAGGATTTCTCGGACCTTAAAGGTCCTCCTAACTTCTCACCATGATGCAACAGATCATTAAAATCTCCTATTAAACACCAACTGGAGGATCTAGAGATTCCAAACCTGGTTAATCTTTCC
This sequence comes from Iberis pinnata, assembly GCA_900406425.1. Classification (NCBI taxonomy): domain Eukaryota; kingdom Viridiplantae; phylum Streptophyta; class Magnoliopsida; order Brassicales; family Brassicaceae; genus Iberis; species Iberis pinnata. Next base: position 15,152 of record OVBE01004423.1, on the reverse strand, counting down.
TAAACATTAGCTCTACGTTTAATATAAGGGTCCCCATAAACGCAGGAGAGAAAAAAGATTATATTTCCAAAAGAGATTTTACAATCTATAAGATTCTTGTCAGCAAACTGAATTTCTACATTTAAGGACTTCTTCCAAAAGAGAGGAAGTCCACCCTTAGTACCAATAGGATCAACTGTAAAAAGATGCTCATAACCGAGGCCTGCTTGAAGCTCCAAATGATAAGTCTTTGATTTTTTTTCCCATCAAAAATAAGATATCAGGAAAGTAAGATTTTCTTAGTTCCCTTAGTCTTGGAACCACCAGGTCTTGCACACTTCCTAATCCCTGGTAGTTCCAACTTAGGATGCTCATGATGAGCGTGGCATCCCCTTTTTGGGGACCACCACAAGAGAGACAGATTGAGAGGTAGATATTTTCCTTTTGGCAGACGGATCTTCATCCTTCATAGACTAATCAAAGGAGATAGAAGCTTTTTGTTGTCTTCTTTTAAAGCTACCAGGCCTTCTTCCCTGTTTAGAAGAGGAAGAACCAGTTCTAGAACCTGAGGACTCAATGAATGCTGTAGTGAAACCCGTAGAACATGGTTGGTAGGGAACCAAGGCTCCTGGTAAGACTTGAGAGGAATGAATATCTGATGACCGAGGATCTTGGGGGCATAGGGTAGTCTATTAAGAGAAGAATTTCTGCCATAATAGGCTCTGCCACTGGAAATTGCTGAAGCAAGGAGATTTTCTGAATTGACATATGTTGGTGAAGAAGATTCAGTCTGAGAGAAGTCAAAAACCAGGCCCTTTCCTTTATCAACTTCTTGAGAAAACCGAGGGCTTGGTTCATGACGAAGAAATCTCTTTTGAGTAATGGAGGCACTAATAAAAGAGTCTCTTATTCTTTGTTCTCTGATGAATTCTCTTCTTGCGGACCAAATTGGATATATTGTCGCATTTTCTGCAGAACTTCAGGAGCCATCTTAAAACCTCCTGTTAAAGCTTACTTGATATTCCAGGACAATACCATATAGAGGATCTTGGGGAGTAATAATTAGATTGGGGGAAGGCAAGTGAGCAGAGGAAGGAGCTGCCTGAGAAGAAGCAGGCTCTGAATCTGATTCAAGAACATATGGGCAGGAAGAGATGTCATGAGTAAGACGTTGACACCTGTAACAACATCTTTGAATCTGTTCAAAATCATAGAGAACTTTTGAAGTAGTTCCAGAGGATGTCTTGACTACTCTGAACCTCCTAAGAGGCTGATCAATATGAAGCTTCACTTGAACACGAACAAAGTCACGAGACTGAGCCTTTAGGGGATCAAAAGCAACTTCGACCACATCACCTGCAAATTCACCCAAACGCATAATAGCTTGAGCAGTGTAATGGTTCAGAGGAATGTTCCTAATCCTGACCCACACAGTAAAATAGTTTAAGAAATCTGGCCATGGATTTTCTGTCCAACGTTCTAGAACCATGATCCACTGATTATACGTTTGAAGCCCTTTGTCAAGCACCATTTGAAGGTCATGTTCATAGCTGAAGATGAATTAAAATGTATCTAGGGATAGAGATATGCCACAAACTCTTTCGTAGAGTTGCCATTTCTGAGACGTTTCATTTATAAGTTCTGACATCTGTTGGTGAGAAGGGTTTAGCAGCTTACCAATCATACTGAGAACGTTTCGTTCAGCTGAACTGTATTCAGGAGTGTCAGGGAATTCAAAAGGGTCTTCATCTTCCTCCATTGTTAGCTTACGCACTTTTTTACTAAGATCATCTGCCATAACTGAGAAGGTGTAGGAACCACTACGAATAGCTTTAGAGAGAGTAGATCGGCGAAATCAGAGAAGAGATGCAGTAGATTTAGAAATTCCAGCGAAAATCAGCGGAGGAAGGCAATCAAAAGAGGAACTAAAAGTGAGATAGAGTGAGTGGAGAAGGAGATACCACGTATACAGAGATAAACCACTTAATGCTCTAAAAGACTGTAGGAAGACTTTGTCTAAATTAGAGAGGGAGTTCTACAAGCTTTTTCTACCTTCAATTGTTTAGTTGTCTAGTATCGATCTTTAATATATTTAGTTTAATATTTGCATGGATCTTGTCAATCAATTTCATAAAATATGATTTACGAAATGATGTAAAAAATTTCATATTCCATCGTATACGATTCTTAATTTATTTCATTGTCTTAGTTGTCGTTTTCATAGAAAAGAAAATACATATAATAAAGTATTATCACTTTGAGTGACTTAGTATTTTTTATGGATTATCACCCTCAATAAATATTATTTTGCCCTTAAAAAGAAGAGATGAAAAATATTATTGATTTGTGTTGGTAAATGTGCAAGATAAAAAGTAATTTTTTTTATTTTTCATCCTCAGTCTTTAAAATTAGTTGATAATGTATATATATATTTGTTTTTTTTAAATACAAATTTTACCAATTATTTTATTTTTTTGTACTTTATAAATAGACATTTGTTTTTATTTTGACACATAACAAAAAAAAGTTTCATGACGTCTGTGTACACGACGTTTTGTGTACATGACGGTAATTATTCGGAGTAGACAATGATTATTCAGTCCGTGTACGACGTCGTGCATCATTCATCATGTGTATAGTATCATCTACATGATACTTGTATGTACAACCTCGCATATCATGCAGCATTTGTATAGTATTACGTACACAATGTTCTATACACAATGTTTTTGTACATCATATTAATTATTAGATGTATACAATGATGATATAGTCTATGTATAACATTGTATATTATGGAACATATGTATAGTGTCACATACACAATGATGCGTACACGATGCTTGTGTATATCATGCTAATTATTAGATGTACACAATGATAATGCAATATATGTACAATGACATATAATTATTAGATGTACACAATAATGATGCAGTCTATGTACAACGTCATGTATCATGCAATATGTGTATAGCGTCAACAATGATGTGTACATGATGCTTGTATACATCATGCTAATTATTAGATGTACACACTGATAATGCGGTCTATATACAACGTCGTGTATGATGGCGTATATAAATTGCATGATCAAAACCGTCAAATGGATTAGATTGTATACACATAATACTAAAATAATAATAAAAATAAAATAATTAAAATTTGATTAATATCAAGAGTCTAAACCGGCGTTTGATTAGGCGATTAGGGCTTTACCTTACTTTCCATATTTGCGTGCACATCACGGTGGATCTTGCTGGTGCTCGGCTGCCGGCTCTCCATGTCTTCACCTCCGCCAGTTCAGCAGGGTGGAACTGCAGCTCCGTCTTCGTCTAATAGATGGGTCTCGCTAGTGGTTTCATCTAATCTTCGTTCGTTAGAATCCTCAAAACCTGTGTTCTCCGCCGTCAACGGCGTAGCTTCAGCCATAGTACCACCGGAGCTTCTCTCTGCTTCTTTACCTCTTTGGAATAACTTTGTAGTTGGATACTTCATCAAGACATCTCCTCATATTGGGAAGGTTCACGCCACAGTAAACAGGCTCTGGAACCGAGATAGCAAATCGCAAAAAATTGATGTTCAATTTATCAAAGAGGACACCTTTCTCTTTAATATCGATTCCCCATCTCTCCGTAATAGCATTACTCGTAAAAAATATTGGCATATCTCTGATGTTCTACTTGTGGTGTAGGATTGGAATCCATCTCGAATAACCCGCAAACCCGACCTCTTTACTATGCCGTTGTGGGTCGATTTCAGTAACGTTCCCGACTCTGTTTTCTCCAAAGAGGGTCTAAAGTTCCTTGGTGATATAGTTGGTGAAACCCAGAAACTTCATCCCACTACTGAACGTTGTATGCGCATAGACATAGCTCGGGTTATCGTTGTGATCAACTTCGAGAAAGAGCTAATGGAGAAAATTAAGCTTACCGATATTGCTCAACCTATCCTTGTATCCTATCCTTGGCTTCCTATTCGGTGTACTCAATGCCATTCATGGGGTCATAAGCCCAATGATTGTCCCTCTAAAGGAGCACAAATAAAGACAAAGTCACATGAAGGGGTAGACTCAAATGGATCACATCAGTCCTTACCCATAGTATCGACTCAGGATCTAATTGAGGCCTCACCAAAGACTAAAGTCAACTCAGCACCTACTCACCCTCCACATCAGCATGACACCATTATCACTGCCACTAATAAATTGTCCCCTTCTTCTGATCCCATCTCCGAATTAGTACTTGATTTACTAAACATTACCTCACCTACTAACGTTCACGTTTCTTGTGCAGGTGATACTAATAATCAGGTGGTTAAGCATGTGCCTTGTCCTCATTCCTAGGTCTCTCTAAATGACCCGACTCTTGAGCTCATTCCACCGGCTAGTTCCTCTCCCACTCCCAATGCCACTACCAACAATCACACCGTCATACCCGAAACAACTTCTCTCTCGGGTGCTCACGTCTCGGACGATCATGATGGATGGGAAACGGTCGTTCGTGGGACCAAAAATAACACCATATCCCCATTGAAGACTTCTTCATCTTCTTCTAACTCTTCTCCTAAGTTCTCTCCTTCACGTTTTTTTGCATTAGCTAATGAACATGATTTTGATGATGATGATCAGGGCGATAAAGAAGAAGGGAAAATCTCCGAGTCGGAGCAGGAAGCTCCTCATGTTCATGAGGTAGCCATTTCTTCAAAGACCTCTCAACGTTCCAAGCATAAACCAACTTTACCAGTGCTGGCTTCTCGTAAGCTAGCAAAGCAGGCTCCTTTTAAGAAATCGAACCATGTCTCCGCCCGGAGACATGAAAGCAATGTCTTTATTCGCATGGAATACCCGAGGATATAACTAGCCTTGGAAACATGATATCGTTCGTAATTGGATTCGATCTACCTCACAACAGTTTGGGTGTCTGTTAGAAACCCGGGTTCAATCTTCTGATTTCCTTCAAGTTGTACAATCAAGTTGTACAATCAGATCTTCATGGATGGAGGGATTAGTTGTCACTCCTATCCTCATCACTTCCCATCTTATTTCTTTACTTGTTACTCTTTTATCAGGTGAAGTTATTCTAATCTCTTGTGTGTACGCCTCTAATTTTCAGGCTGAGCGATCGCAGTTACGGCACTCTTTGCGTGCTAGTCGCCTTTCTTACGGCTCCAGGCAGTCCCTTGGATTTTCTTCGGGGATTTTAATGAGGTTATTTTGGTTTCCGATCATTCTAAAATGGGAGCCCGTAATCTCCTAATGGGAATGATAAAGTTTCAAGAGTTCGTTCATGACTGTGACTTAGCGGATTTGGAGTATGTTTGGCCCTGTTTCACGTGGTGGAATCATCAGTGTGATAATCCCATCGCCAAAAAGCTAGATCGGGCACTGATTAATGACACCTGGTCCTCCTCTTTCCCTAATTCCTATGCTGTTTTTGAAGCAAAAGGAGTGTCCGACCATGCCCGTTGCGTTATTCACTTTGCATCCTCTAACACCACTATTCGTAATCCTTTCAAGTTTAATAACTTCTGGATTGATGACTCTTCGTTTTTCCTCTTCTCAGGTCCCATTGGGCTTCAACGGCTCCCATCCATCACTCTCGGGTTGCTATATGGCTTTTATACATGAAGCTCAAGGCTCTCAAATCCCATCTTCGGCATCTCAATTCCACTAACTTTGGTGATATCTCAACTCGTACTGCTTATGATCACCTTCTCTTTTGTCGTGACCAGGTTCTTACCAACCCCTCCGAAGACTAGGCTCGAGCTGAAGAGGCCGCTACTCAGGACTAGCATGTACTTGCATTATGTGAGGAACATCTTTACCAGCAGAAATCCCGTATCATTTGGCTAGCGCACGGAGACCAGAACATAGCCTTCTTTCACCGTGTCTCTAAGATCCGAGCTTCGAGAAACACGATCCGCCGTCTTCTCTTATCCTCAGTTGTTACTACCACGGATCATAGTGAGATTAAACAAGCGGTTGTCTCTCACTACAAATCCTTCTTGCAAGCTACGATTGATAGCTCCCCCCATCCACCATCAGGAGCTCGCTACTCTTCTCTCATTCTGTTGCTCTCCTGAAGCAATTCAAGCTCTTCAAAGCCCAGTTTTGGCTTTTGAAATTGATGCAACGCTTCTTTCTATGCCATCTAACAAGGCTTATGGACCTGATGGTTTTACTACTGAGTTTTTCAAGGCTGTCTTGCCTATCATCGGTAATGACTTTGTTATTGCGATTCAATCCTTTTTTCTGTTTGGTTTTCTCCCTTCAGGTATCAATGCCACCCTGGTGGCCATTATACCCAAAGGTGATGATCCTTAAACTATGAAGAATTATCGGCCCATCTCGTGCTGCAATGTCATCTATAAGGTTATTTCCAAAATCCCCGCCAATAGACTCAAGATTCACTTGCCAGCAGCCATCGAGCCCAACCAAAGTGCCTTCTTTCAAAACCGTTTACTCTTGGAGAATGTTCTTCTAGCGACGGAAGTGGTAAAATATTATCACAACCCGTGTTCCTCTTCAGCTCCACTCATTGATCGTGTGCGATCTCGGATCACCTCCTGGTCCGCTAAGCTTTTCTCTTTTGCGGGTTGTTTACAGCTTATAAACTTGGTTATTATTAGTACGGTAAATTTTTTGCAATCGGCCTTCAGGTTACCGAAGTGCTATTTACATCAGATTAATAGTCTTTGTAGTAATATTCTCTGGTCTGGTTCTACCACTAACCATTCAATGTCCAAGTTGTGTTGGAATGATGTTTGCAGTCCAAAGGGGGAAGGCGGTCTCGCTATTCAACGACTAGAGGACATATCAACGGTCCATGCTCTTTCTCTCAATTGGCGTCTTTTTACCAGCCCATCCTCACTATGGCGTGCTTGGACTAGACATTACCTAGGATGCAAGTCTCTAATGGTTCTGTCACTTCTTTTTGGTTGGATTTCTGGTCTCCACTTGGTTCTTTGTACTCTCTTACAGGTGATGTTGGCATTCGGGAAATGGGTATTCCCCGGCACGTAACAGTTCTTGGCGTTGTATCCCGGGATCGATGGTCTATTCGTTCATCAAGAGTGCCCTATATCTACGACCTTCGAGATCGCATTATCCAACTTCCTTGCCATCAACCGTTGCTGCCTCCCGATAATATTCTATGGCGGCAACAATACGAGGAGTACACAACCAGCTTCTCGGCTAAATCCACTTTGAATATAATCCGCTCTCGGGGTGATAGGGTTCTGTGGTTTTCTTCGATTCGGTTTCCTCAAGCTATTCCTCGGTATGCTTTTATAACCTGGCTTGTTGTGATTGACAGGTTATGTACAGGAGCTAGGATGCGATTGTGGGGTCATAATTAGCCTTGTGTTCTTTGTGGTGAACCTGAGGAGTCCAGATATCATCTATTTTTCGCTTACCCATATTCCTACACTGTCCGGGAGCCCTTAGTCAAGCAGATGTTATCTCGCCCTAACCCAGATTGACTTCTCACTCTCAAATCTTTACGGCGTGGTTCCCTCACTTTGGTTGATCAGGCTCTTATGAAGATGGTTTCCAAGCTTCTATTTACAATCTTTGGCGGGAACGAAACAACCGGATTCATGGGAAACCAGAACACATTACCGGTCAACTTCGCACGATGATTACACATCTTATCTGGGATAGGATTCAAAGCCTTCGTTATGGCCCCGACTCCAAACTCTTCTCCCTAGCGCATCGATGGTCCTCTCTTCACTGACTTCTAACTGTTTTGAGCAGTTTTTCGCTCTACTTTCTTTGGCCTTACCTGGGTATGAAGTGTATACTCTTTTTCCTCTCGCTAGTTTTGTCCCACTGGGTTTTCTAGCAACAGGTTTTAACGAGGCACCCTCATACCACACCACAACAGACTTCTTTCTTTTCAGTTATTCCAACAACTTGTTCGTTTGTATTCACATGTAAATATTTTTGGTTTTGATATATGATTTTAAAATTTCATCAAAAAGAATATTAAAATAATGTTTAAACATTAAGGGAAGAGTTTTATTAAAGGATAATATAAAAAATTAAAATTGTTGTTTTTTTTTCCTGTGTCCAAATTAAGCAAAGTAAGTGTCTATTTATATAGTATAAAAATTTAAAAACTTTGATATAGTTGTTAGGTTTTTTTTAATATATAGTAGCAACTAATTGATTTTTAAAGATTGAAGGAGAAAAAAATGTCAAAATCTGACCATATCATAAGAGATAAAAAAAGTAGAGTGTAAGTATATAAAAAATAAAGATATAATAAATTATCTTTCATAACAAAGTGCACTCAAAGTAAAAGTAATTATTCAAAAATATATTTTCATGAAATTTACCCTATAATAAATGGAGAATAAATACAAATGAAATCATCTTTTTAAAAGAAAATACGAAATATGTAAATGAAAATATGTTGCTTTATATCTTATCAGGAAGGAGTTCAAATCAAGATTTTTATCTCATTCTAAATTTTGGATTGGACTTTGCTAATATTTTATAAGATGACGTACATCAATCGTGCTAACGGGGATCAATTAAAACACCTGTAGAATCATATAATTAGAGTAAATCACTGATTCAATTCACCAACGGTTATATGAAATATATTTAGATGCAAAGCTAACAACTATTGAATACCATTAGAGAATTCTTTTGAATGTAAACAGTTTTTATAACTTTTAAGATTTAAAACTTGTAATAAACAACTTGATGTAAAATAAATAAAGAGTGTTTGGTAGTTATAATTCTTATAAAAAAGTTGCTTTCTTGTGTATTTAGATGATTTATGTTTCCATAATTGTAGTAAAATTATATATGTACTTTTTATATATTAAGTAAATTTTATATTAAATCATACATCAAAATAGATTCACTAAAATACATATGGGAGACCGTAAATAACTATAATAGTATAATTTTATTTTCTTATTATAATTTTTCTTCTTCATCAATGTTTTTCTTGTGATATAAAATCATAGCTTTTATCAATATTATCATTTGTACTCAAATATTTACAGCAAACAATAGTATAGTCCTCAACTTATATAATCAAGTAAAACTTTCTCTATACTAACTATTAGGATATAATCTCATCCCCTTATTGATTTATAAGATATAATTTGTATATATTACTTACCTTACATAGATATGAGACTTTGTATATATTCTACTCTATGTGTTAATAAGAATTATCTTTGCTCAAACCTAATATGATATCAGAGCAGTGTTAATTTCTCATCCTCTCTCTTGTCCATAAGCCATCGAGCTTCTTCTTCCTAAGCCATCGAACTTCAATATTTTGTTTTCTCTTTTCTCCTGTCTCTACCTTCTTTGTTACTCTGTTATTCTCTATCTTAGTTACTCTGTCTCATTTCTTTTCTCTCAGTTTCTCCTCTCTGCAATTTTATGTCTTTTTAATTCATTTAGAGGTTCAATGTCAGAAAACTCGGGAAACATTGAGAGGACATATGTCTTCAACGTTCAAAATCCACAAGCAACTCTCCTCTCCATCAACATGTGGAATGTTCATAACCAAATTCTACAAACTATATGATATGGAGCAAGCAATTTAAAGCACTACTTGAGGGACTTGAACTTCATCGGTTTCTCATGCCTTCAACCCATATTCCATCACCTACTGTAACTGCTGCGGGAGTTGTCACTGAAAATTCCGAATACCTGGTTTGAACTCGCCAAGACCGTCTTCTCTTTAGTGCTCTCCTCGGTGCGATCTCACCATCTGAACAATCCATTGTCTCAAGTGTCACTACTTCAGCCGAGATATAAGATTCAATTGCCACTACCTTTGGGAATCCATCTCGAGAACACATCAAGCAACTTTTGTTACATATTAAAAGTTGTGCCAAAGGTACTAAAACGATCACTAAATATTTGTGTCTCCTCAAGTCGAAAGTTTTCCATCTCTTCCTTTTCGGTAAGCCTATGAAACATGAGGAGTTTATTGAACAGGTACTTGCCAGAAATCCTGAAGAGTACAAGCCAGAAATAGATGCAATCAATGGTCGGGGTCGTCCTATTACCTACTATAAGATTCATGAGCGATTGCTAAATCAGGAAGCATGATCTTTTCTTCTCAACCTCCTGCAGTTGCACAGTTTGTGGCGAATGTGGAAAAGACGAGACGAGTAGAGACATGGCGCAATAGCAACAACAACACTCAATCTCAGCCTCGTAACAATCAAAATTTTCAAAACTTTAACAATTTAGGCTTTAATAATCAGGCTCGTTTCACTAACAGTTCGGGTTCTCGTCCCTATCTTGGACGCTGCCAAATCTGTAATATGCAGGGACAAAGTGCTAAAATTTTCCAGGAATTCTTAATGTATCGACCTCAACATCAACAGTAGTCATGGCTGCCTCATCACTTACAATAATCCTGGTAGCCTTTGGCTCATCATGCTCAACTCTCGGACTCGTCTACATGGCTATTGGACGTGGGTGCGAGTCATCACATGACATCCGACCTTGAGAACCCCTCCCTTCATACTCCATATCGTGGTGATGATGATGTTCTACTAGGCTATGGATCCGGCCTAACAATTACAGATTCTGGTTCACTCTCAACACTTTCTTATACTCGTTTTTTTTTTGTAAAACCGTTTTATGTGTTCCCTCTCTATCTAAAAATTTGATCTCTGTTTTTCAATTGTGTTTAACTAATAGAGTTGCTTTTACTTTTACACCTACTTATTTTCAGGTGAGAGACCTTCAAACGGGGTTCTTCCTCTCGAAGGCAAGCCTAAGGACGATACCTATGAATGGCCTACTGTTCCTAGCACTAAGAAACCGTCTCTTGCTTTTGCTTATACTATCACGACTACTCTATTATATTGGCAAGCCTAACGACGATACCTATGACATCCTGCTATTGGTGTTTTAAAAACTATTTTTTCTCAATTTTAACTTCCTCGTTCGTCTACTATTACTAAACTATGTGTTGCTTGTTCTATCAATAAGATGCATAAGTTATCGTTTCGTGATTCCACACTTATCTTGTTGCATCCACTTGATAATGTTTTTTCTGATGTTTGGACATCTCCTGTTTTTTCCTTTGATGGTTACAAATACTATGTTATTTTGTGGATCACTTCACTAGATATACTTGGTTTTATCTGTTGAAAAATAAATCGGATGTTTATATGGTTTTTATTAAGTTTAAAACTTTGGTCGAGTATAAGTTTGACCTTAAAATCAAAAATTTTTATTATGATAAAGGTGCTGAATATGTTGGTCTTTCAAAATTTTTAGTCCACCACATACACCTGAACATAATGGCATTACAGAACGTAGACATCGACATATTGTTAAAACTGGTATTGCCTTATTGTCTCATGCTTCTATGCCTTGTTCCTATTGGTTTAATGCTTTTCCAACAGCTATGTATTTGATTAAATGGATGCCTACTACTATTTTTCATAAGTCATCACCATTTCATTGTTTGTTTCAAGTGGAACCGAATTATTTAAATTTACGAGCCTTTGGTTGCTTGTGTTTTTCTTGGTTAAAACTGTATGCCTCTCATAAACTAGATACTAGATCTTCTCCATGTATGTTTCTTGGTTATTCTATAACTCATATTGCATACATTTGTCTTTGTTATTCTAACTCTCGTATTTATGTTTCACGACATGTCGTTTTCCACGAAAGTGTTTTCTCCTTTAATTTTGCAGGTTTGATCACTTATGATTTTTGGTACACATACTGGATTTATGCCTGTTGCCTCTAGAACACCAACGGCTACTCCTGCTCCTCTTTACACACCTCTCTATCATATTCCATCTTCACTTCCAGGTCTGTTTCCGACACCAACAGACTCGCGGTTGCAATCTCCAACTCGTACTGCTCCTGCTTCACCGTAACTTTAAGAAGCTGAACTAGCAGCTCCTGATCCTGTGCTTGCCTCACTAGTTTTCTCCTCTGAACCCACTATACTTGCGCCTGAACTTGTACCAGCCACAACATCCACATGCTAACCTGTAATAGCACCAGTAATGGATACAACACCTTCTTCTCCACCTATCCGGTGCAGTTCCAAATCCCCAAAAACCCATAGTTAAGATTAACCTTCAAACGATAATTCATTAGCTTCATGAACTCCCACCAAAGATGATAAAGCAAGCTCTTCAACATCCACCTTGGCGTCAAGCAATGCAAGCTGAGATTGACTCATTATCATGCAATAAGACATACACCTTAGTTCCTTCTAATATTGCTTGTAATGTAGTTTGTTGTCGTTGGATATTTACGATTAAATGCTTATCTGATGGTGCAGTTGACAGGTTCAAGGCGAGACTTGTTACTAAGGGCTTTCATCACCGACCAGGGATCAATTTTAAAGACACATTCAGCCCGGTAGTGAAACCAGCAACCATCCGACTAGTTTTGAATATTGCGGTCTCCTGTAATTGGCCCCTTTGACAACTTGATATAAACAACGCATTTTTTCAAGGGACTCTCGAAGATGAGGTTTACATGGTGCAGCCACCGAGATTTCATGATCCACTTAGCCCGTCTTTTGTCTGCAAACTTCATAAGGCAATCTATGGTGTCAAACAAGCGTCCCAAGCTTGATACAACGAAGTTTACTGCTATCTTCTCAAATATGGATTTGTCAACTCGCCAGCTGATGTTTCCCTCTTTGTCTACAACATACATGGAACTTTGATCTACATGCTAGTCTACGTAGATGACTTGGTTATTACTGGGAACCGGATCAACTCACTCATTTCATTCATGCTTTTTCTTCTTGTTTTTCCCTTAAAGACCTTGATGATTTATCTTATTTTCTTTGCATTGAAGTCTAACGATCAGCCATTGGTCTCTTACTAACTTAGACTCGTTATATTGCAGATTTGTTGCATAGGATACAAATGAGTGACACCAAACCTGTTCCGACACCGTTGTGTCCGTCCACCACACTAACGCTTCGGGATGGAGATCTTCTTCCGCAAGAAAAGAAAAATATAGAGAGGTCATGGGGAGTTTACAATATTTATCCCTTACTAAACAAGATCTTAGCTTTTTTTGTTTACAAACTGTCTCAGTTTATGCATCGTCCTACCACAACACATTGGCAGGCCGCAAAACGCCCTCTATGTTATCTCATTGGTTCCATGCACACATGTATCCTCTTCTCTGCTCGTAACTCACCACTAATTCATGCATTTACGGATGCAAAATGGGATGGAGATCGTGACGACTATAAATAGATGGGAGCTTACCTAGTTTACTTTTTCAGTCACCTTATTGCATGGTCATCCAAGAAACAAGGAAGACTTGCACGTTCTTCTACCAAAGCTGAATATCGGTCCATTCCGGCAACCACTACTAAATTTTATTGGCTCTTTTCTCTTCTTCGTGAGCTTGGTATTTGCAACACCAACACTCCCACCATATACTGCGATAACAAAGACGCCACCTACCTCAATGAAAATCTCGTTTTTCATTACTGAATGAAGCATTTCACGCTTGACTATCACTATGTTCACTAAAAGGTTCAAGCCAATGAACTTCGAGTTCAATCCTTACCAACCCGCTAAACCGTGCCCGTTTTCATCACATGAGCGCCAAGATCGGTCTCACCACTAGTGCACCGTATTGAGGGGGGGGGGATATTAGGATATAATCACATATCCTTGATTGATTTATAAGATATTTTGTATATATTACTTATCGTACATAGATATGAGACTTTGTATATATTCTACCCTATGTGTTAATAAGAATCATCTTTGCTCAAACCTAATACGAACCTTTTTTTGTCGAGAACTGATTGTATTAGATTAGAGGAACAAACCCATAAAAGGTACAACAACTCCCACTAAGGGAAAATTTACACACTCATATTGGGTAATTGCTCTCAAACGAGAAGAAATCACAACTCCTAATTAAAGTAGAACAAATCCCGAAAAGGGAAGACTTATACTAGGAAAAAGCATTTTCCTAGATTTGATTAAACCCCTGAAATTCCAAGAAGTCGGTATACTACCGATACGGGATATTAAAACAAGAGGTGTGTCCCTAAGGATTTGCTCTCTCCGCACTAAAACAAACATATTGACAACTAGTAAAAAACACTTAGCATAATTACAATATCTAGAACTAAATCTAATGGACTTAACCAAAATAAAATATACAATGGGCTTGTCAAAGCCCTTATTCAGACCCAAACAAAAAAGTTCCACCAACCACATCAACTTTCTTTCTTCGATGCTCAGCAACCCGTCACCGGAAAATGTGCCTTAAAACTGAACTGGCCACCAGATCCACTCATCGTCGCCACCTCGAACCTTGTGGAAACCGTTAAGCTGCTTCACCATGAACTAGAAGCCAAATCTCTTGAGAATGATTGCCATACCACAGATCTGGTACATGCAAGCAACCAGGAGACCAAATCGGCTACCATAGATCAAGCGGGACCACCAATCCAAAAATCGATCCGAAGAGAGCCACGTCTTCATACCCGATCTACTCGCCAACCAAGGAAGATGAAAACTAGATCCAAGACAAACGAGCTTCCCTAAATCTGTTATAGCAACAACCACTGCAAGGGATAAGGTCACCCTAGCGTTGCATGCCGACTGAGGTGATGAACCCAAGAAGCTGCCGGCAGATGCAAGACCCGAAGGTGAAGAGACAGTAGAGTAGGTAGAAGAAGCAAGGAGAAGATGTGAAATAAGTGGAGTATATCGCCGAAAAGATAAGAAAATAGAAAATAGAAGGCTCGGCGCGGGCCTAAGACCGGACGTATTGAGATGAAGATCATAAACCAAACACAAATCAAGATCATCTCAAGACAATGCCGAAAGAAACAAGTAATGAATCGGCTAAGGCATTTTCAGCTAAGCCTAAATAAGTTTGGACAAAGGCTGGCCAAAAACAATCGGGCCAGACTATGCAAAAATCTGAGCCTGGCCCGAAAAATCTTAGCATGGCCAGACTGGGCCATTTTTCCTCTATTCAGGCCCGAAATATTGGCATTGGGCCAAAATAAATTTAAGATGACCAAAGCCCAAGCAACCTCGACCAAAAATGTTCTCCTTGCCTTCTAGAAGCTATTTGGTCGAGGTTGTATCCGTTATAATTCAAATATGCCGAGGAAGACCAAGGATACATCAAAGACCGAGCCACCTGCGAGCCTGGCCTGAGC
>OVBE01004422.1:0-24007 GCA_900406425.1 Iberis pinnata | reverse complement strand
GGTATAGTTAAGGCATAATTCATAGCAGAAGAAACTCTAGGCCTGATGGACTGCAATTCTGCAAATGAATGATGAGGAGAATTAGGTGTAGAAGTAAACAACTGATGGAAGTAGTTGACAAAGATCCTATTGATGTCATTTGGATCAGTAACAATGGTACCAGATGTATCAGCAACTGAAGAAATACGATTAAAACTTCGGCGTTCTTTCATTTTAGAGTGAAAATACTTGCTGTTTTTATCACCTGCTTGTAACCAGAGAGCTCTACTCTTTGTACGTAAGTACTCTTCTTCAAGGAGATAGACTCTTTTGAGATCAGCTTTAACATTGTTATAATTATATTGTTTAATTGTTATATATCCATAAGAATAGGTTAGTTTATAGTTAATAATTAATAATTTGTATCTCATTTTTTAAGATTATCTGATTTTCTATAATTTGTAATGATTATTTGTTTTACTTAAATCTATAAATTAATGTAAAATAATAGTAAAATTATGAACTTTTCAACAAAAAATATAAAAATATCACAATTCAGGAATCAAAATCTAAAAATAAAAAGATATTCATAATATTTGAATTTAGGAAAGCATTTAAATCAAGATACTCGACAAATAAATGGTAAAATGTTAACATTAAATTGCTAATATCAAAAATTAATATCTTTTAAAGATATTAGTTTTCATAAATATCGTAAGTATTGTTGAAATTATATAAACATAATAAGTTATATTAAAAAATGAAAAAATTACAATAAATCAAAACATAAATTGAATTTTTCGAACACAATTTTTTTTACAAAATTCAAAAACTTGTTAAGTTTAAAATCGTAAAAATAGGGATATTTAAAATATATAAATATATTACACCAAATAAAAATGGAAGTGTTGTTAAGATAATATTTGTATTTAAAGAGATATTTGCGGTAAAACAAAAAATCTAGATTATCTATTAAATGTGAAAATATATAACTACAATATTTAGGCAACGATAAATATTTATAAAACAACTATCGGTTTAAATTAATATATGTAATCTTCCGTATGCATAAAAACTTTAAATTTAAATTGATCTTTTGGATTCTATAATTAAATATTTCCAAAATAACCAAAATCGGATTTTTCAAAATCGTATGTTTGTAATAAGTCATATTTCAAAACTGATGATGATATCAATGAGTAATTAAATTTTTTATTTAAGATTTTTCATAAATAAATCTTAAATAATAATATTTTTAATATTTTTAGTTAATAAAAATATTTTTTTTTTGTTTCTAACTGTTATATCGTAATAATTGTTTACAATATAACATAATTCTTTAAAATTATAACATACGATAAAATTATTGATATTTTTATGCTATATTGTAAACTTTATAAAATATAATAAAAACGTTTTTAATATAAACTTTACCTTATATATATAGGAAAAAATAATATTAATTTATTTAAATATATATATATATATATATAGTAAAACCAATTAGGTTAGTTTATATTTTGGAGAAAAATATTTCAATAATAATCAAATCATGAATTTAGGAAACCGAATTTATTTAGCCAATAAAAATATTCGTATAAATTTTTTTCATATATATAGAATCTCTAACAAAAAAATTGAAATTAATATACTCACCTAAATGTTAAAACAACCATCTAGCATGGATCGAACCATGCACCTCACACACATCATACCGTAAACGAAACGAGTTATTCCAAAGCAAATTTTCATGTATATACACAAACCGAACAGGCTAAATATCTTGAATAAAAATTGTCATATCCGACCCAATGTAGGGTCCGCGCGTTTCTGTAATTTTTTCAGACATAAATACACCTACAATTTTTTTTTGTTCATCAAAATCGTTATCATATTGGAAATCTTTTAAATATATAAAATAATCTTAGTTTTGATGTCGTTAAATATAGCAAAATTATCAAGTTATAGTATTTTGATGTTTATATTTGATGTAGTAAAAAATTATATTTAAATTTTCTATTTTAAAATATCTTTTATATTTGATTATTTTATTCAATGTAATTAAGAAAGCGAAACCCGAGTAAATTACGAATTAGATGTTTATAATTTCTTTTTTCATAATTAATAAAAACTAATTGGGCGATGGCGGCGCGATTACTATTCAGGCGATAGAAGAGAAAGATGAAGATCGGAAAGAGGAGGATGCGCAGATGGTGGATGTCGGTCGACCGCCGGATGATTTGGTAGCTGGTAAAAGTTCATGGGCATATAGGGTTAGGGAAGGAAGCGCATGAGGATTTCCGGTTCCAGAGAGTTTTGTCGGCGATGAGTTCATTTATGAAGGCATGAGTTTGTCATTCCCGGATGGGAAAGATGGAGAACCTGTAATTACAGTGGCTAAGGGGATCGTGGATGCAATGGAGGGTTTGTGGAAAAATTGCATTATAGTGAAGGTACTGGGTAAGAACTTGTCACTGCCGATTGTCACACGAAAATTGAAGGAACTTTGGAGACCGAGAGGAGAATTCCGTGTGATAGATTTACCCAGGCATTTCTTTATGGCTCAATTCGCTATTGAGGATGAGTATATGATGGCTGTAACAGGAGGCCCTTGGAAGAATTTTGGCAATTGTCTAATGGTGAAGGCATGGGATCCATATTTTTATCCAATGGTTGATGAGATTGTCACCACGCCTTTGTGGGTTCGCATTTCAAACCTGCCTTTGAGTTTTTATCACAGGAAAAAACTGATGAATATTGCTAAAGGTCTCGGGAAACCGATAAGGGTTGATCAAACGACTACACAATTTGAAAGGGCAAGGTTTGTAAGAATTTGTGTGGAGGTTAACCTCAAGAGACCGCTAAAGGGGACAATCCTTATGAATGGAGAGCGTTATTTTGTCTCATATGAAGGTATACACCAGATATGTGGGCGTTATGGGTTGTATGGTCACTCCATTTCGCATTGTCCAAAGAAGATTGTTGATAATAACAACCAAGTATCGACTCCTGTAGCTCCTGTAGTTGCAGCAGAGGGGCTAATGGAGGTAGATGGTTTTACAACATTAGGAACAAAAGGGCAAGGCAAAGGACCTAAATTTAAGGCGTTGGAGAGAAGTGAGTCGTCTAAGTCTACTAAAGGAGGTGTGGGTAAGGTAACTACTATGAACAGTTTTGTAGCTTTGGATGAAACAAATGGTGAAGTGGAGACGAGTTTATTACAAAATAAGGGTGTTACAGTTCATGTTCCAAAGACTGTAGTAGAAGCAAGATTTAATAAGGTGAAGAACAAGGAGATGGAACCGGATGGCGGAAGGGTTCAGGGTGCTGAGATAGCACGAACAATTAGTTCTAAAAGGATCAATTTTTTACTGTTGGTTCAAAAGAAGGAGGCAACATAGTAAGTAAGACCAATTTTAAGAAGGTTTCTAAGCCTGTGCGTGGACTTGTTTTTGGGCCGACAAGGAGTTATAAGGAGCTGGTTCAGATGGGGAAACGGCAACGTATTGACCCGGAGAATGGCTTGGAAATTTTAACTCCTTCTCAAGCAAAAATAATGGGTGCTAAGTCAGGGGTTCGTTTACCTTTAGTTGAGAAGGATAAGAATATCATGGTGGATCTAAGGAAGGAGGATACTTTAATAGTACATACAGATAGTTCAAGACCAAGCCTGCCCGTGGAGAAAGGCTTGGTTATTCATCAGGCATAATGGTTTGCCTCGGTAATTTCCGGTTTTACTCATACTATAATGTTTAGCTGCATCTTTTGGAATTGCCGAGGGGCAAATAAACCAAACTTCCAACGCTCAATACGTTATCTTTTGAAGAAATATGACATGGATATACTGGCTATATTTGAGACACATGCTAATTCTGCTAGAGCAGGGAGAATTTGTAGAAATCTTGGATTTGATAGTTCGTTTCTGGTTGATGCTGAGGGCCAGAGTGGGGGAATATGGCTGTTATGGAAGTCAATGGTTGGTAGGGTGGAGATCGTGTCTTCCTCTCACCAATACATTCATGCGAAGGAGAGTCAAGGGGATAAGATTCACCATTTGTTTGCTGTGTATGCTGCACCGTCTGTTAGCCGGCGCAGTGGATTATGGAATGAACTGCGAAATATTATTACGGAGCTATCGGAACCAGTAATAATAGGGGGGATTTTAATACGATTGTTCGTTTGGATGAACGTACTGGCGGTAATGGTACCTTATCAGGGGATTTAATTGAATTTGGAGACTGGATTAATGGTTTAAACTTAATTGACATGAGTTTTATAGGAGGTAGATACATGTGGAAGAGAGGCCGTTCCGTGAATACCTTTCTAGCTAAGAGATTAGATCGCGTGTTGTGTTGTCCCCAAACACGGCTGTTGTGGCAGGAGGCAAGAGTATATCACTTACCATTTCTCTCTTCAGATCATTCTCCTCTTTATTTACAACTACAGCCAAAGAAGAATATTAACCCATCAAGGCGTCCGTTTAGATTCGAAGCAATGTGGCTTCAACATGATGGGTTCAAGGAGTTGTTGAAAGCATCTTGGAATCCAATGATTTCTACACAAGAGGCTCTAGTTAATCTACATAGTAGATTAAGGACTTGGAATAAAGAAGTGTTCGGTGATGTTTTTAAAAAGAAGGAGAAGTTACTGGCCAACTTAAAAAGAACTCAAGATCAATTGTTGGTTTGTCCGACAGACAACTTAGTTGAAGAAGAATTATTTTGGTCACGGGAACTAGATGTTGTTTGGAACAAGAGGAGATGCTATGGTGTCAAAAGTCAAGGGAGAAATGGATAAAGGCTGGTGACAAGAACACAACTTTTTTTCATACTTCCACGGTAATTAGGCGGAGGAGAAATTACGTTGAAACGATACGGGATGATAATGATACATGGATTACAGATCCGGTGGAGCTGGAACTGAAAGTGGTTGAATATTTCCGAAGGTTATACTCTATGGAAGACATAAATGTTCAGAGGCCGCAGTTGTTGGAAGGGGAGTTATGTCCATTATCAAGTGAGGAGATAGCAGGTTTGGAAGCACCTTTCACAGCCCAGGAAGTGGAATTGGCAGTGCGTAGTATGGGTGCATTGAAGGCACCAGGTCCGGACGGTTTCCAACCAATTTTTTATCAGAAAAATTGGGATGTTGTAGGTCTGTCAGTAACTCGTTTTTCACAAGAATTTTTTCAAAGGGGCCATTTACCGGTTGGAGTGAATAATGTATTATTGGTTTTATTGGGCAAGGTTGATAAACCAGAGAAGCTTACCCAATTTAGACCAATAAGCCTATGTAATGTACTGTTTAAAGTACTTACTAAAATGATGGTTTTTAGATTGAAGACAGTTATTGGGAAATTGATCGGTCCAGCTCAATCCAGTTTCATTCCTGGTAGACTTAGTCTGGACAATGTGGTGCTAGTTCAGGAGGCGGTTCATTCAATGAGAAGAAAGAAGGGTCGTAGAGGTTGGATGCTGCTTAAGTTGGACTTGGAAAAGGCGTATGACCGAGTATGTTGGGACTTTTTAGAAGACACTTTGAAGGCAGCTGGTTTTTCTAATAATTGGTGTGATTGGATTATGAAGTGTGTTTTAAAACCGAAGATGAGTATACTGTGGAATGGGGAGAAAACAGGTGAATTCGAACCAACTAGAGGTTTGCGTCAGGGAGATCCCTTATCCCCGTATTTGTTCGTTCTTTGCTTGGAACGACTTTGTCAACTTATTGATTTGGAAGTGGGTCGAAGTGTTTGGAAACCGATTCGATTATCGAGAGATGGCCCTCTCTTATCACATGTATGCTTCGCCGATGACTTGATCCTTTTTACTGAAGCATCTGTCTCCCAAATACGTATTATTCGTAGGATTCTAACTTCCTTTTGTGAAGCATCAGGTCAAAAGATGAGCTTTGCTAAATCTAAGATCTTCTTCTCTTTTAATTCCGAAGAGAAACGGCTCAGCTTATCTGTCAAGAAAGTGGGATTGGTTGTATTACAGACTTGGGAAAATACTTGGGTATCCCTATTTTACACAAAAGGATTAATAAGGACACTTTCGGAGAGGTGTTGGAGAGGGTTTCGGCGAAACTGGCGGGTTGGAAGGGTAGAATGTTGAGTATGGCAGATCGTTTAACGCTCTCAAAGGCTGTTTTATCGTCTATACCCATCCACACGATGTCCTCGGTTCTGTTACCATCGAGTGTTTGGCAAGATATAGATAATGTGATCAGAAATTTTCTCTGGGGTAGTAACCAGGACAGAAAGCGTATTCATCTATTAGCATGGGATAAAGTCTGTAAACCGAAGAAGGAAGGGGGGCTCGGCTTACGTACAGCTCAGGAAACGAATCTTGCATTGGTGGCGAAGGTAGGCTGGCGGTTATTGAATAATAATTTTATCCTTTGGGCTACTATGTTGCGGGAAAAATACAAAGTAGGTGATGTTCGAGATCAAAACTGGGTAATTCCGAAAGGCTCTTGGTCGAATGTGTGGCGTAGTATTACGAGAGGTATTAGAGAAGTGTTGATGACTAACTTACGATGGGCACATGGTGATGGATTGTTTGTCCGTTTTGGAAAGATGCATGGGCATTGGATAGGCCTTTATTGGCACTTACCATTTCTCAAGTTCCATTAGAACTGTTACATAAAAAATCTTCGATTTTTTTGGATACTTGGTATGGGATGGAACCGTGAATTACTAACTCCATATTTGCCCGAGAATGTGTTGCTACAGTTAAATGCATTGGTTATTGATGTAAGTACTGGAGAATCAGATTCTATCTCGTGGGCATACGGCAAAGGAGGGGAATATTCAACAAAATCAGTCTATCACTGGTTGACACATATTAATGTTGTTGATTCTGTTGATTTGCAGGGTATTTTTCGAAGAATTTGGTGCCTTCAAATACAGGATAGAGTTCGGCTATTTATCTGGATACAGGAGGAAATTCAATTTTGATGTTGTATGTGAGTTGTGTAAAGGAGCGGAGGAAACGATCCTTCATGTTCTTCGGGATTGTCCAGCGATGGCGGGGATTTGGCAGCGGCTGGTTCCGGTTAATGCAAGAGCTTTGTTATTTCGCCAAGACTTGTTTGAGTGGCTGTTTACGAATCTTAAGGGGGTGTTTGGTCTACTCAATTTGGGCTCGGATTGTGGTGGGGTTGGAAGTGGCGTTGCGGGTATATCTTTGGTAAAACTGGGAAGTGTCGAGACAGTGTTCGATTCCTGAAAGAACTAGCAAATGAAACGACTCGAGTCTTTGGTGTAACAAGAGTTGTGGAGGTTGGATTACCGAGAAGTGAAAGGCGTTCAAAGTGGGGAAAACCCGAAGAGAATTGGGTTAAAATTAATACTGATGGTGCTTCTAGAGGAAACCCGAGGCGAGCTACGGCGGCTAGTGTGGCACGTGACTCTACAGGATCATGGTGTGGTGGTTTCTCACTCAATATAGGCATATGTGATGCCTTATGTGCCGAAATGTGGGGAGCTTACTATGGTCTATGGTTAGCATGGGATACTGGTTTCATGCGAGTCATTCTTGAGTTGGATTCAGGGTGTGCAATCGCCATGCTGAGGGAAAGTGTAGGGAAAGCACATCGACTTTCATTCCTGGTACGCATGTGCCAAGGCTTTTTATCAAGAGACTGGACGGTCATTTTGAAGCAGGTTCACAGGGAGGCCAACAAGGTAGCTAATGGTGCTTTTGAAGAACCACTTGGGATTCACTTCCGTGATGTCCCGCCGGATTTGATTTATTCTTTCTATTTATTTGATTTAGATGGTAGAAATTCACGCTTGATTGATGGTAGTTAGTATTATTCTTTGATTCATTAATAAATTAATAGGGAGCTTGCTCCATGTTCTTTACCAAAAAATAATAATTTCTTTTTTCGACTTATTCAATTATTTGTGAACTTAGTGTTTTAAAAATAGTGTTATTATTTCTTACTTATTTTTTATACGATGTGATTTTTTTATATATTGTTTTATTTTTTAACTATATTGAGTTATGTATGTTTGCTTCAAAATTTGAATATGAAATATGAAAGAAAAATATAGGTTTTTAATAAAGATATATTCTATGATTTTTCAATTATTTTACAAATATATTATCAAAAAAATATGAAAGGAGAATATAATTGAAGAAAAAATAAATAGTGGAAATTTAAATAACTTTATTCAATATGATTGACATTAATGATGTCAAATAAATAATAAATGAAAATTTAATACTGTATAAATACATCAAAGTAAATAAATTAAATTAATTAAAATAATATAAAAAAATGTAGTTCTGTCACGTAAGCTTCATAAATTAAAAATAATGTAAAAATGTGATGTTCTCACACATAAGATTCAAATGCCTCTCTTTTAATATATTTAAGATTGTTACAATTTGTTACATGTTTTCATGGTCTATTTGTTCGGTTAATTCATATAATAATTTTGGTTATCTTTCTTTGGTATTAGTAAATTGGTTTAGTGGTTCAGGCTATATGTAAGCATCTTAATATTTAGCGATACTCAACCAAACACACAATTTTTCTTCTTCAAACTATCTTCTTTTATCGTTCTTATCGTTCTTGAATCTCTGTTTTTCGAGGTGATCCTTCATCTTATAGATTTTGATTTACCGTTCTTCGAATTCGCGGTGAAATTCTGGAACGGATATAACTTTCCGTCACATTGGTATCTAAGCATTAAACCTTCTGACCTAACAAAAAAATGGCAGACATTAAGTAAGAATCGATGATCGGAATGAACATACGACTTTATGATCAACATTAAAGGCAAGCGGTGAAGCAGACGAAACAGACTAACGCACTGGAAACGGTGATGAAGGTAAGCACCGCAAATATGGAATCGTTGATGGCTAAATCCTTTTCACGACAACCGATCCTACCATCTCATACTCGAAACTCAACATCGTCAATCATTCCAAAATCACCACCATCATCAACCAAATCTCTCAACCCTTCAGATATTTGGCGATCAAATCCTGCATTAAAGTTTCCAATATTTAATGGATCCCGTTTATGATAATGGTTTTGTCATTGTGAAAATTTCTTTTGGCTTGATTATACACATCCTGAATCTATGGTTCGTATCGCTTAACTCCATATGCAAGGTAAAAATCTTCGTTGGATTCTTTCTTCATGGCTTGATTTTGTTGTCGCTATAACGACTGAGTTTGGTGGATTTAATGATGACTCAATGATAGTTAAAAGTAAAAGTGTGCCAATGAATAGGATCAAATTTACTACATCATAAAACAAGTAAGTTTATATTCTTCATGGTAGAAAGAAACATCTAGACCCGACATTCATTTAAGGGGTTCTGAATACATCCACATCTTGATTTATGCTTGATTTACACAAGATTAAAGAGATCAATGTATTTTTTTACAAGAAGAAGGAAGAGGCTGAGAAGTTCACTTCTAGAAAACTAAAAAAGTCTGTACAAAAATCAGAAGAAGTTGCAGCTTCTATCACATCAAAAGAAGTTGATAAATTTTATGTGTCCTCTGAAGAAATATGTGAAGTGGTTCTCTCATCAAAAACTCCTAAGGTAGAAAAAGTGATTTTCTTTGATTGACAGAAGAAAATAAGACTTGACAAAAAGTAAAGAAGAAGTGAAAATAAAAGATGATTTGTTATTCGAACAGGTCGTCTTTGATGTATCAAAAGCGTTTAATTATGCTAGGGAGAAAAAAATGAAGTCATACACAATCTATGCAGTCATAAGAACCGATATAACTAGTGCTCTGTTCATGCTTAATGGAAAGGTTACTCAGGAAGCTAACCCTGAGGTATTAATATCTACCTTGAAATCTAAGCTTACATGTTATAGTAGATTATTGGATGTTGTTGATGTTTTGACTTCTATTATCACAATAACACATATATCAAAATTACAATTTGATAGAGAAAATGCCACTTGTAAAGTTGATGGGTGTATCTTAACATTAGAATTGATAAAGTTAGCTATACTGATGAAGATAAGCTTCTGGTTTGAAAAAAATATACCTGCATCAATCGAAGAAGTTTATGTTGTATGTTTATGGAATGTTCATAATCCAAAGGTTGCTTCATGACAAGGGATTTTCAGTTTGTGCTAACCTTAAAGGTTCTCGAGCCTTTGTGGCTATTTTAGAGCAGACAAAGTCATGTCTTGCATCCTCATGAAATATTTAAAACAAGGTAATATGAAGTCCCATTTGAAGCACAAGTGGAGGGCTACGCGATTACAAACTTTTAAGTTTCCAAATTTGGTAGGTTTGGCTACATTTTTTCCTATGGTGAATTGGAACATAAATAGTTCACTTCCATTTGCTATGCAGTCGGTTCTAGCGCAAATAATTAAGTTTGGTTAGAGTAAAGCAATATTATATAATTTGTTGAAGTTATTGGTTAACATTGGTATTTTTAACAGGAAAATGGAAGCTATGAAGTTTTAGTTCTTAATTTTTGATGGTAACACTGTTTATTCAGTAAGTAAACTTCCAGTTTCAAACAATATCGACAAGGTGGAACAACAAGTACATCAGAGTGAAGTTGGTTCACACCTTTTTCAAAGTGTGAAAGATAAGCAAAAAAAAAGAAGATATTTGGAGATATGAGAAGAGTATTAATGTTAATGATGAAGCTTGAGATTAACCATCAAAATAAGATGCCTTTGAAATGTTGCAATAGCTATCTTGTTTGGGCTATTTAGAAAATTTGTCATTCTCATCGGCATAGACGAACTTTATACACCACTCAAAAAGGCACACATGCGTTTGTTTTATCTTGTGCATAATATAACCGAGGCAACCCAGGAAATTATAACTAAGCTTATGGTTATGAAGGAAAAAAGACATCAAAAATTTTCGGTGACTTCACATAGAGCCACGACAGGTCTGGATCGTCTTTTGCTTGCAGATTTGAATAGTCTAGTAATTCATATGTCACAAGTTAATTCAACACAAAAGTAGAAGATGAACTTAGAAATTTCGATGTTCATGTACAAAAGGACAAGAAAGCTAGCACAAACTGAGAAATTGGAAACTTGGTGTAAGCATAGGAAATGGTCTTTCTCGACATGATATCAATGTAGATATAAAGACTGCAATAGTTTCATCTTATTAAAGTTGAAAGGTTAATATTCCAACACATGAGTTTCTTCATTGTATGGGAAAGATCTCAACATGTTCAAAAGACGAAAATTGCTACTTCAAGCTTTATAATAGACTATATAGTGGGTGCAAAGGTAAGGAAAGATAGTAGGTGGCTTCATATCATAGGAATTCTATTACAAATGCTATTTTCATGGAGCATAAGGCTCATAGAGAAACAAAAAATTATTGTCAAAGTAACTTCCTTGAGGACAAGGATTTTTTGGAGAAGGGAGTATTTTTACAGGACTCCATGTTCTATTTTTCTGGTTAATTCATATATTAATTTTGGTTATCTTTCATTGGTATTAGTAAACTAGTTTAGTGACTCACGCTATATGTAAGCATCTTAACATTCGGGGATAATCAATCAAACAAACAATCTTCTTCTATCGTTCTCATCATTATTATCCATCTTTAATCTTTGTTATTCGAGATGATTATTCATATCTTCTAGATTTTGATTTACCGTTCTTCGAATCGTTGGTGAATTTTTAGAACAGATCTATCTTCCCCTCATGCAATTGTCTGGTCTGATATATCTTTGGCTTAAACTAACTATCTACGAGCCATTATGTTCTTTCAAGAAATCAACCCAAATTATTTTCTAATTTTGTTTTCTGGTCGATCCTTTGTAATACGTGGATAAACCGGTTAACTGGTTTGGCTTTATGATTTTCAGGTCAATCAATTCTTCTTTGGGGGCTATTGTGGTCTTGATTCGTAGTAGAGAGTATAACCCTATGATAAAGGCATATAAAATTTTATCCATATAAGTGATTTCATCTTCAGTTACATGTGTCTAGTGTGCGGATAATCAAAAGTGACTCGCCAAAGGAGTACTGACTTGTTTTGCGTCCTCTATGTTGAATGTCTTGAGGATTTTTTTCATATACTCTTCTTGTAAAAGTTTAATATATTTTGTTCAACTGATTTTCATTTCAAGAATTTACTTTGTTTCACATAGATCTTTCATGGAAAATTCTTATGAGATTTTATCTTTCACCTTGTTGATCTCATTTAAGTTTTCTCCAATTATCAAGATAAAAAACAATATTAGGTAAGAGTATTCAACCCTCTCAAAATAGTAGCAATGATCAACTTCACATATTAGAGAATTAGCTTTATTCATGAAGACGACAAACCTCGTATACCATTGTGTTTGAGATTTTTTCATTCCATAAAGACTCTTTTGAAAGTTTCACACTAACTTCGTTTTTCCTTTGACCTCAAAACCTAAAAGTTCCTTCAAAAACATTTCTTCTTTCAAGTCATCACAAAGAAATGTTATTTTATATCTATGTGTTAAAGATGTAAATCTTTCTTGGCTACCAATTCAAAAATACATTTTATTCTAACCAACTTAACTATAAGAGAAACTACTTATGTGTAGTTAATGCCTTTTTT
The DNA here is from genome assembly GCA_900406425.1 of Iberis pinnata. Taxonomy (NCBI): domain Eukaryota; kingdom Viridiplantae; phylum Streptophyta; class Magnoliopsida; order Brassicales; family Brassicaceae; genus Iberis; species Iberis pinnata. The sequence goes on along the minus strand of OVBE01004422.1, from coordinate 11,468 downwards.
GTTAGAAATCTTTCAAAACTAGCATTTATTTCCATCATGTTCTTCTTTTATTAAATAAACCCCCTTATTATGCAAAGCCTTATTCTCGTTAGGTAACTCGATTAACTCTCTCATATGATTGAACATGAGCTAGTCATCTTAATCTTCATCATCACCTCCGACTTAATCGATTCATAAACTTTAAGTACTTATTCATAGAATTCATGCTCAACTCTATATGTGAGGAACATGTAGTTTATAGATAGGAAAAAATGTAGTATTTTGTTGTTGTGCAATCCTCCAACAACTATGGTGCTATGATATCTTCAAAATCAACGACAATTGACTCTTTGAGTTTTTAGTTTTCCTTATATAACATATAACTTATGAAGATAACATTCATGCTATGAATGATCTTCCAATTTTGGTCATCCCATAAACAGATAACCAAACTTAATGTCTCCATAACCCATGAAGTATCACTTCTTGGATTTTGGATTAAGCTTACTTCTTACAATATAAGAGGGCTTTGCTTTTTTTTTCCGCTCCAAACTTATTTTGGAATGTTGAAACACAAAGAAACATATGGTCCTATATTTATTAAGTAAGTTAATATGTCGACTGCATCTCCCAGTTTTTTTATAGGAAATCCACAATGCACACTCAAGCTCCTCGCACGCTCGTTCAACATTATGTTCATCTTTCCGCTACTCCATTTTGTTGGAAGTTACATGAATAATCCTCGCCATGTTGATTCCATGTGAACACAATTTCTTATAAACTCATCATTACTATAATCACCACCATTATCAGATCTTTTAAACATTTCAACTTTAGATGCGTCTAATTCTCAACCATTGCTTTTCATCGTTTGAAGATTTGTCTTATTTTTCATGAAGTACGCTCACATTGAGATTAAATTGATCTCATAGCAAACTGCTTGATCCTAACTATTAAGAAAGAGTGATTCTATAATGAATAAAGAGAATGAGGATGAAGTTGATGTGTTTTCAAATAAAACTTCTCATTATGAATTTAAATGCATCAACAATATAAGAAAATCATTGGGGGAAGTAAGTTGTTAAATCAATGTTTTGAAACAACTCTTTCGGAAGCCATACACATCAACAATCTAAGAAAAGCATTAAGCGAAGTAAGTTGTCTAATCAATTATAAGGAAACGGCTCTTATTGGAAACAAAACACATCAACGGTCTAAGAGAAACATTAAATGAAGTAACTTGTTATATCGAATTCTTGTTGCTACCAATAATTTCATTTTTAGATTCTACAAATACATGTACCATATTTTTCTTTTGTATGGTTTGTGTGGATGACAGTTTCTTATTCAAGGGATAAGTGCTTTAACTTATGCTTCTCCTTTATTTGCGATAAATAGGATGGATAAAATATTAAACATGAAAACCTGAATGAATATCGACCTCATTAAAGAGGTTCTGAACTAAATTGAAATCACTATAAATATTTTATTGACTCCTAAGTTTCTATATCCAAATCTAAGATGATGTTATTGAATTCATGATTTAACTCAATTTCATTTGATTTATAAGGTAATGTTATTCAGTAGTGGATTTGAATTTCTCTTTTTAAATATGTTGTTATTAGTTTTTAAATTTAAAATATGTTCATTAGCAAAGTTTAAAATCTGGTGTTATTCAGTACACATTTCAAAATCATATTTTAAAAATTAAATTTTATTCAACTTATAATTTTTTTAAAAAAAATATTTGTATTTTAATTGATTTGAAATGATTTATTGTGAATATGTATTAATAATATTAAGAAGTTAAAATCTAAGTAAATTGCAGAGATTTTTAAAAATATTCAAATAAAATATATAGATATTTGAAAATATTTGCAAATGGATCTTGTAAATATTTAAATTTTGATTATTGTAAATTTGAAAGGAATTGAATTTAAATTAGTGGTTGAATAATACTCTTACTAAATCAAAACCTAATGAGTACCCAAAATACTCAAGTACCCAAGATTATTAACAATATTTAATTTTCAAATAATTCAAATAGTTATTTTTAAAAAAATTAAAATAAACTATATTAATCAAATTTACAATTTATTATATATATTTACGGATATAACTTTAATTTTTATATCATTTAATATTATTTTTTTTCACCCTTCTCCTGAATTGAATCTTTGACATTCATTTTAATTTAATGATAATTTTGATAATTCAAATCTACATAATTGATTTAGATATAAATAGTACGTAATTTAGATAAAAGCTGGATCAAAATTAGGACGGATTTTTTCAATTTCATGCATGTTCACACTTAGTCTATATCACGACTAAAGTTTGAACTTAGAATGAGAGTATAAGAGAGAGAAAGTTAAAATTGAATATAACTCTCATTAACTTCTAAATGAGTTACAATCAACGTCTATATAAAATCTTAACAGACTATTAACAAACTTAACCAATTAATAACAAACTTCTACATCTAATACACCTTCTTCAAGCTTTATCATGTGGCTTTGCGGGAAGATAAAGACTTGAAGTTGACATTTTTGATAAGAGATGATGAAATGTAGAAGAAGCCAGTGGTTTTGTTAAAAGATCGGCATGTTGGTTTCTTGTATCAACATGGAAAGTCTGTAAAATTTCAGCCTTTAGCTGTTCCATAACCTTGTGAAAATCTAATTCCACATGTTTAGTTTTTTCGTGAAACACGATATTAGAAGAGATGTGCAAGGTTGCTTTGTTATCACAATAGAGTTAGGCTGATGCAGAAAGAGTAATACGCATATCTGCTAACAATTTGTTGAGCCAAATTAACTTACATGTGGCATCAGCCATGGATCTTTATTTGGCATATGCGCTACTACTGCTGACCACCCTCTTTTCTTTTACTTCCAAGAGATCAAAGAGGTGCCATGATAAACACAATAACCAGATATAGACCGGCGAGTATCAAAGCAATAACCTTAATCTGCATTATCAAATACATTGAGACACAACTCTGTTTGGCAAAATAGAAGATACTTTGACCAGAATTAGACTTTATATAACACAACACTCGATAAGATGATGTCATGTGAGCATCAGTAGGCCGAGAGACAAATTTACTTAGCTTATTCACTTCCAAAGTCATATAAGATCTTATTATAGTCAAGTAAAGCAATTTTTCAACAAGCTCCTTGTATGGTGTAGAATTGGTCAAACAGTGCATGAATCATAACTCAAGGCCACGGTAAGATCCATGGGAACAGTACAAGGCTTAACAGCTAAATGACCAAAATCCTCTAAAATATCTAAAGCATATTTCCTCTGTGACATTGAAATTCCAGTAGATGAACGTGCAATCTCAATTCCCATAAAGTACTTGAGTGCTCTCATATCTTTAATTTTGAAATCTTTATGAAGAACCTGCTTCAAATCAGAAACAACATGGTCATTATGACTTGTTATGAGAATATCATCCACATAATCTACTAATGCAATAAAGGAAGAGCCTTCAAACTTGACAACAAAGTGTGTTATGAAAAAGACTGTTGAAATCCAACTTCAAGAAGGACATAAGAAATATATGGTACCATTGGCATGAAGCCTATTTTAAGCCATACAAAGACTTATGGAGTTTACAAACAAGATCATGAGGTAATTCAATTTCGGGTGGAGGAGTGTATCCAAAGTGGCAAAGCCATTACATGAAGTACAAATTAGACTAAACAACTAAAACAAAGTTCATTTTCTGACCGGGGACTAACCCCCCTTTTTTAATTCATTCTAAAATTAATAATTAGAAAAGACACAAAACTGAAAAAACAAATACAACAAGGAATTAGAATTAATTCCCGTTTATCTACTTTTATCCATGTGGGGTGGAAAGAAACGTTTGTATTCAGCTACAAAATTTAATTTATACACGAACCCAATTCCTACAGTGATGAATATAAGCGCAATTGAAATTCATGGGGAGTTATACATTTGTGTATTTAACTTCGAGAGAAGGGGTGCCTCCTCACAAAGGGGGTCGCAGTGACCAGGAAAATCCCTTATGATACACCAGATCCGGCTCGGTTATTGATAGAGTGAATAGATCTGCCATTTCTTGAAATCTCTCGTCTGACTCAAAATCGTGGAATATGGAATTCAAAGGGATATTTTCATCCAAAGTACCATGAAGAAAGACATTAAAGACGTCCATTTGAGTCAATCTCCAACATAACTGAGCAACCAACTCAAGACCAACTTAACAATACCAAGCTTAACAACAAGAGAAATGTATCTAGATAGTTAACACCTTCCTATTGAAGAAACACTTAAGCAACCAAACGGATTTTGTATCCATCAATGAAACCATCAAGATTGAACTTGAATTTATAAACCCATTTGTAGCCAACATGTTCTTTCCTGCAGGTCTAAATACAACACTGAAAGTGTTATATTGTTATAGAAAAGCCAACTTCTCATTCATACCTTTTAGATCATGAGGTGACTTCACAGCTTGAGCAAAGCTATGTGGTTATGTTTGGAGACTAATGGATAGAATAAAATGTTTATAAGATGGTGAAAAATTGTCATAAGAAAAAGTGGAGAAAATGGATTGTGTTACATTATCGAAAATAGGAGAAAGAGAATATGAATTAGGATTCTGAAAAAGAGAATAATGATAATTAGACAGGTAAAAGGAAACATTTGATTGTCGTCTCGGTCTACCATTGATCACAAATGCAGGTCCATTCAAGGGTATAATTTTGTCTGATAAGGATTGATGATTTGGTACATCAGCTAATGCAAAATGTAAAGAAACATAAGCAAAAAAGAAGCTATAAATGCATTAGACATAACAACATTATCACACAAGTCGACATGAGTAGCATTAGTAGCAACATCATCAAGACCAGAAGAAACAAGCAATTCATTTTCATTATTAACATCAACAGACAATTCATCAACACTATTAACATCAAGAACAAGCAATGGTAACACATAAACAAAAAAATGATCAATGAAAAGTATCAAATAATCATATTTAAATGGAAAAAAATTTCATGGAAAACCAAATTTCTAATATTTGAAATAACATTTGTTTCCAAATCTAAAATTTTATTACCCTTATAACCTGTTGGATAACCCAAAAATACATATGGTTTTTCTCGTGGTGTAAACTTTGTGCAATGTTTTTGGATATGTAGAAACATAGCACAAACAAACACACACACGTAAGTCATTGTAAAGAGGTGATTTGTGATACAATTTTCCATAAGGACTAACATTACCTAAAAGAGGAGTAGGTATCATATTTATCAAATATGCAGCAGTTTTCACACAATCACTCCAAACCATTAAAGGCACATTATATTGAAAGAATAAAGACCTAGCCACATTAAGAAAATGTTGGTGTTTTCTTTCAACAACATAACTTTTGAGGTGTATCAAAACAAGAAAAATAACGAATCATGCCATTTCATTAAATAAGATCATGGAAACCCCAATCAGGTGCATTGTCATAACGAATAGATTTGACACAACAATCAAACTGAGTTTCAACATACTTTAAGAAAGCAGGAAATACAATTTGAACCTCACTTTTGCGTTTCATAAAATAAAGCCAAGTGGCACGAGTTGAGTCATCAACAATTGTCAAAAATACTTATAATCCTCTATTCTTTATGTTGCAAAATGATCCAAAACATCAAGATGGTTAAGATCAAAAGCATTATCAGCAATATTATTCATTGAAATATATGATAATTTTCTCTGTTTTGTAAAAGGGCAGATGTTACAATGTGTATCAGAAGAAACTAGTTTTATTGAAGAATCTAATTTGAATGTAATGGATTGTCAACAAGGTAATGAAATGATCTAACCGTTGATGCCAAAGATGAGTATCCACAACCACAAAAGCACACAATTACAAAAACTTATCAAAGGATGATTAGAAGTATTTAAAAGTGAACACATAAAGAATGTGAAGAATTTTACACTTCCCAATCTTCAAACCCTGAGTAAGCTCCAGTAAAATGCAACACTCATTGAAAAAAAGAGCAGGGCATAAACTATTTCGAAGCAAAGAACTAACACTCAACATATTGAAGTTAAAAGATGGAATATGCAAAACGTCATGCAATATCAACTTTTCTGTTAAGTGTATATTTTCTATATGCATTATTGGAACTGTAAAACCATGTGGTAGAGAGACTGTTAATTACTTGACTAACTTTACCTATGTGAACATGGTTAGATATGAACAAACATGACATGTGGCTCCATTATCAACTATCCAAGAACCAAGAGGAATTAAATAAGGAATAATGGAAAATAAAGATGTTGATAAATGAGTGTGGCATATTCTAGACGAAAATTTGATGAAAAAAAAGAAACATCAGCAGTAACATTGCCAGTCATGAGTCTATGCTCTGTAATAGACGAGGTTGAGGAAAGAGATAATTATACTGTAGCCACATTTAGTTGATACATCAACTTATTAACTTGCATATATGAAAAAAAGAGACAAATCAATAGTACCACCATGAGATATCCCAGCAGTTGGCCTACAAGGATTAGAAATCAAGTATGAAACAACATTAGCAATGCTAATGTCACTTTCCTATTGATAACCAAAAGAATGTGTTTTCCCTAAAGCTTGTATATGTTGTGTATGATCAGAACTGTTATGATCAGCCTTAGGATGGTCCGGTGGATATCCATAGAGTTTGAAACATTTAGTAACTAGATGCTTTGTCATTCCACAATGTATACAAACATGTTTTGGTTTTGGCTTGTAATTAGCATAAACTTCTATTTGTGGAGTGTCTATAATAGGCGTAGAAGCCTGTAATACCACATTATCTTGACTGGTGACAAATTTGAGTATACATATTGTTTTTCATTTTAGCACACCATATTAAAGACTACAAGCTACGAAGATAAAAAGGAATTTCATAGAGATCTTAAAACGGTCACTGAGATCGCGAGCCATTAGGACCTCCGGCTGGAAGTTGTGTAGTTTAATTAGTTAAGAGCAGAATAAGGGCAATGAGTCATATCACTTGCCGCTTAATACATACGCTGAGAAGAAGCACAGGAGGAAACACATAAGCAAGGATAAGGATTAAAGCTTGAGAAGGCGAGATCCAATCATGAGAAAACACACGGATTGATGAAGTGGCATAATATCTTTGAAATCCCGCCTAAACCCTTCAGTTTTTACATTTCGTGCGAAAATTCAATTTTCAGTATCCTTTCCTTTATTGACCAAAGATATTTTCTACAACCTTCCACTACCCCCTCACTTGGATCTCTCACAAAGCTCACATTTCACAAACTCGCTTAATCTCTCTCAAGGTAATATTCTCCGATTCTCTTCTTTTCCTGTTCGATTCCCTGTTTTTGTATCTCGATTTCCGCTCAACATCGTGTTTCGATCTGTTTAGGAGCTACCTTTGTTTCCTGCTTTGTATGTTTGCGATTCATGCGATATTTGCCTCGTTTCTGTAGCGTATCGTTTTCTTCTCCGTTATGTGTATCTATCTCTCTAGTTGATAGTTTCCTTTTATTGATTTATGACCTAATCTTCTCTCGATTTTTTGGTTTTACTGGATGTTTGAGATATTTGAATTACTTGCCTGACCATGTGGTATGCTCGCAGGATCAATTATGAAAGGAGGTAAATCGAAGACTGAAACCAGGAGCACCAAGTAAGTTTCAGCCAGATCGATTTGAGATTAATTTTACCTGTTCTGATCAAAGAGCTCTGGATTTCAGATCCGTGTCCATATCGTTGTTGTTTGATTTTGAAGTGTTCGTTTCTTTATTTTGTGGTGATGATAGGCTCTCTGTCACCAAGAAGCCGGCGAAGGGAGCAGGTCGTAGCAAAGCAGCTGCTAAAGATCCAAACAAACCGAAAAGGCCGGCCAGTGCCTTCTTCGTTTTCATGTAATCATTGCCTCAGACTCTCATTTTTCTGTGTTCAGTTGTTTCCATGAAAAAAACTTTATCGCGCTCAAAAGTTTTTTCGTCTGGCTGGTATAAATTTGTGGAAGGTGAGATTAGTAGCATCGATACTTTTTGAGTCAAATAATCTGATAATAGCTCATACGATTGTCTATCTTGATTTGGTTACCATGATTTGTTTCGTCTTTCAGTTATGGTTCCTACTTCAATTATGTTATTATGTGTGTTAATAATGGCGTTGACTTTTGTGATATGTAGGGAAGATTTCCGTGAGACTTTCAAGAAGGAACACCCTAAGAACAAATCTGTTGCTGCTGTGAGTGATATTTTTGTTACGTCTTATACAGTATATGTTAAGCCTTTAGCCACTGATCTTCGAAGTTGTAGAATGATGATGAGTTTCTGTGGACAATGAAACAGGTTGGAAAAGCTGCTGGAGACAAGTGGAAATCCATGTCAGATGCTGTATGTTCTCTCAACTATTTCATCAGTGTTATGAACTCATATCATATGGTTGGTACGTTTCTTAAAAGTCAGTCTAATATTGTGTGGTTATCCAATAATTCAGGAAAAAGCTCCTTTTGCTGCAAAGGCTGAGAAACGTAAGATTGAGTATGAGAAGAACATGAAAGCCTACAACAAGAAACAGGTAATAATATTGAATGTCAATATTTGTAATGATTTGAGCCATTTGACTAATAATTATGATACATGGTGTGATTTTTAGGAAGAAGGTCCAAAGGAAGATGAAGGATCCGACAAATCAGTTTCAGAAGTTAATGATGATGATGATGACGATGTTGACGATGGTAGTGAAGAGGTAAATGGTTGGTTTGTGTTTGATGTTAATTTACATCATTGCATGTAAAAGAGTTGTGTTTGAACTCTGTTAGTTTGGTGTTTAATGAAATGCAGGAGGAGGATGATGACTAAGAAGTTACTTTAGTATAAGATGGCTGCAAAGATCTCTTCATTAGTTCCTTTTTCTTAAAATGTTAATGGGGCTGATTAGAAAGGGGTTACTATCTTCTTCTTCTTTTTTTATCGTTTTAGTATTTTCACAAGCTTCCTCCCACAGCCTTTTGGATGGACGAAGTAAATTGTAGAATATTTAGATGGTGGAAGAGAGACTTGCAGCTCTGTACTCTTTGCTATATAAAACATTTAGTTCTCTTGCATTTATTTTGTTGATATGGTTTTATGTGTTGCTTAGTGTAGGTTGGCTAAATTATACATATTAATAGAAAGTGGATATCTAGCTTTATGAATTAAGTGTATTGTATATGATTAAGATTTTCTGCGTGTACGTAGACAAAAAAACGAAAAGTTTTAAATTTTTTCATAAAAAGTCTGAAAGTAACAGCTGTAAATAAAATAATGACATGCACGATTGTCAAATAATTTTATTATTTTTAAGTTCTCAACACAAAAAATTTGATGTCCGGAACCATATGAAAAAGTAACAATGATATGCAACCGCATATTATTCTTATTTTAATCTTTTTTTTTGTTTTCCAACAATTCGTTCTTCAAATGAGTTCATATATTCCAAAAACCATATGAAGAATCTATAAGTATTACATGATAGCTAAATCATAATTAGTAAATTGCTAACTTGATTTTTTTTTAATTATATGATTACATATCTATTCGGCCACCAACAAAAACTAAAAACTAAAAATTCCGAAACAATATCATTGTACCGATGTATAATTACTTAAAGATATTGCTATTCATTTTTAGAGATAGTATAAACTCATAAAGCATGAAAAATTAAACACCAAACAACCTCGCATTGAAATCGATATTCCCCTCTTTTTTTAAGATTCAGTAGAGACAATCCCACGAGGAGACCAGCCAAAACCCTAACAACCCGAAGGATCGAACGATCTAGGGCTGGGAATTCGGTTTAATCGGTTTGATTCGGGTCAGTTTTTTTGGTTTTCGGTTTTTGGTTTTTTGGTTTTTGGATTTTGTGCCGAATTGAACCGAATAAAATTTCGGTTCGGTTCGGTTCGAAAATTGGTTTATTCGGTTCGGTTTTTGGTTTTGAAGTTCGGTTTATTCGGTTATTTTTCGGTTAAGTTTTGGTTATTTTGGGTTTTTTCGGGTTTCTTTGGTTTTTTTCGGTATTTTCGGTTTATTTGGTTCGTTTTTTTGTTTATTCGGTTTTTTCTCGGTTCGGTTCGGTTCGTTTTGGTTACCGAAACTGATTTTTTTGTGTCATTCGGTTATTATAACGTAATTCGGTTCGGTTCGGTACAAAATCCCAGCCCTAGAACGATCCAACCCTTAGCCAAAGGTTTGGTCCTCGAAGAGATAATACCAAAATTGAGTAGTGCCAATTTCCCACGTGGGAACAACATGCATGTGAGCTCGCAAGTCGAAATTACGCTGAGAGCTCACTACTTGGTCTGTCGGAGGTCACCCAACTCGTTAAGCTCGCTGAGAGATCTGGAGGCTAATATCTTGGTGTCCAAACCCCCTCAGCAGGATTTTGTCTTAGCTAGTACAACCACCTGAGTTGACCCGGTATGTATTAAGCTCAAATTGAATTAACGAAGGAAATCACCTATCTGAGTATGTTAGAAGGGGGACCGAAAACCAAGCACATAATCAGACTGAATAGGATATAAGCGCAACCTGTGCGAGTAATGACCAGGTCCAAGCGGTTCCGAGATTGAAGGGATTCGTAGAGATAATAGGGGCAACTAACCAAGAAGATCGGAATAACCCTAGCTGAGTGAGGACATTATAAAAGGAAGAAAGAAGAGAGAGAATGGGATCTTTTTTGGCCATTTTTCTAATCATATTCGCAAAATCATTGGTAATAACATTTACAAGTTTATTCAATCTAAATAAAATCAATAAATCAAATCTTTTTTTGTATAAATTTGTGTTGCATGTTGTTTCTAAGCAAGAATCGTTGAACTCCTCAATAAGATCAAGTTAATAATTTTACTTTGTGGATTTAAACATCAACAGATCCTAGAAAAAAATGTTCAATTTCTCTTTCCAACTAAGGAATTCCTTCTCTCGGTGTTGCGACGTGGACCTTAGCCTTTCAATGATTGGATAGTTGTGCTTCATAAATGGACTACTTCAATGAATGAGACTGACTAACAATTTATTCCATTTTGGATTCAAATCCATGGAATCCCTCTTCAATACCTAACATTGAATATGGTTATTGAAATTGGTATAAAATTGGATTTGTATCTCGACACTGATTTTGTAGGTGAAGGCAATCACTTGGTTAATTATGTTCATGTCCGAGTCCTCTGGAAAATCACATATCCACTAAGGTTCCAAAGGCAATTTCAATTCGGTGATGTTGCTCTCACACTCAAGTTTTAATACTAGAAGTTACACAATTTATGTTTCTCTTGTGGACTTTTGAATCATCATGTTTCTACTTGCACAACTGGACACAACTCGCATTCCATATCACCAAGAGATGATTATTGTGGAAACCCGTATTTTGACGAGGATTTTTTTCGTTTTTGTATATATAGTTCGGTTGTATCGGATATTTTTCGGATATGTAA
>OVBE01004421.1:0-24013 GCA_900406425.1 Iberis pinnata | reverse complement strand
CAAACCTGTTTTCCCATTAGGAAAACCCTATAACCTAACTAATGAACTACTCAGACAGCTTAATCAAAACACAAATCAATTTCTCAGATGAACACATAATAGAAATCAAATAAAATAGATATATATAAAAATGGGTTTAGAATTTCTTCTCCAAATACAGGTTCAGGAATTCAATCTCCAAGTAAAAGCTCTCAAGTTTGCAAAAAGATAAAAGATAGAATAAAATAACCTAAGCCATAAAAGGCTTTTTTAGTTCTAAAAAGTAAAAACTAAAAATATGGAAATAATGGATAGCTTAGAGGACTTGTGTGCGAAATTGGAAATTCCACTTTCTGTTCGGGTGATATGCCCGATCGATCTGAATGTGCTCGATTGGCCAGATTATATTATTGCTCGATCCTTTTGAAAATGCTCGATCCTTCTGAAAGTGCTCGATCGGTCTGAATGTCCGAAATTCTCCAGGAACATTTGCCCAATCCGGCAAGTGATGTGCCCGATCGTACAAAACATCTCGTAACATGCTCATTCTTCTAAAACTTCTAAAATGCTCTGAAATGTCCCAAAATGTTCCTTTTAGCTCTAAAACGACCCGAACGCAAAGAATTCCTGAAATATACCAATTTGCAAGGAAACACTCGGAATAATGCAGAATAGCAGACATAAATCCCCACTATAATGCATTAAAACCGAGTAATATCAATATCACTAGATTTTGATGCCTTTTAGTGAGTATTTACTTGCTATTTTTCATCATTCGAGTATTTTCTATGTTTTTGGTATATTTTCATGATTATAGGTATTTTGGACGTTCTGGAGCAAAAAGGTGGTTTGTGCACAAAATGGTTGCAATTTGACGAATGCAGAAGCAGAGTTCAGTAGAAGAGCCAAACGTTGATCGACATTTGAAGAAGTTTCTATGAATGGAATAAGCTGGGATTTTTATTCAAACTGGCCACGTGAGTTAGCTTTTATATGAAAGTGATTTGAGGTCAATCCATTGAGACAATCAAAAGTTATGACGATTTTAATGAAGACTGGTCAAGCTGTCTCGCAGAAGAAGCATGTGCAGAACATGATGGAGTAGATCGATCGATCCAGGATTGGATCGATCGATCCTGAAGACTACCAAACTTACGGAAGTTTGGATCGATCGAAACGTATGCTTGAGATTTGTTGAAGATTGCCAAAAAGACGTTTCCGTCCTCAAGATTTATCATTGGTTTTCCTTATTAGGTTTTTATTCTTTTTTGAACTCTATATAAGTTAGAAGCTTAGGTTTATTTTAACAAGACACATAATACAATTCACAACACAATTCATTATTTTGAGAGCTTTTCTGAGAGACACGAATCCTGACACCTGTATTTTGGAGAAGAATTCTGAACTCTCTTATCACTTTCATTAAATCTGGTTTTTGAATATGCTTTCTCTATTGATGATTGTTGATTGCTTGGCTATTTCTAAGTAGTCTCTTTGTTAGGTTTTAGGGATTTTCCAGGAAAAACAGGTTTTGGTGGTTAGGGTTTGACTTTTATGAATTTAAATTGTTAGGTTCTTAGTCTAGATTTGTCATCATTGCTTGAATTATCCCGATCACCTAGTTCATGATTTTAGGTTAATAAATACAAGGGGTTTGGTTTACGGGATGAATAAGTGTCTTTCCTTGCGGGAATATTGTCTTTGAAAGCTTATGAACATATCGAATCTGTAATCACTGCATGATTTAATTATCTGATTTAAAGATCTAAGATTTCGGAAGAAGGTTGGTCTTTATTTCTAGAAATTCTATCATACGGATCTAATACTTCGGGAGGAGATTAGTCTATTGTTGTCTTTTGAGTTGAGAACTATTTTCATTGTTAATCTTGCTTATCAACCTGAACCTCAAACCTAAATACATGTGGAACTTCCCTATCGCCTAGCATTTTATTTTAGAGTGAATTAGCAAAGTAGGTGTTTTTTTGTATGAAATTGGGGAAATGGGTATGTAAGGCTACGTAACTAGTCATTTAGGTGTGATATAGGAAACAATATATAATATTTCCCATACTATCCTTTGGGCATTTAAAAAAAAATTCATAAATTAATAATATAAAAAGATGACATTTTTAAAAAAATTTAAATGGAATAAACCGTGTCACATTTTAAGAAAGTGGATAAAAGTATAATTATTACCATATATTATCCAATAGCCTACAAGGAAACAAGGTTCTATCGTTTCTCTTTGTACCTAGTATTGACATTTGGTTGACAAATATATGTCATGTGTTCATATGAATAAAATGTATTCAAATGAATAAAATGTAATTATATGAACATTTTGTTGCTCATGTGAATGCCTATACAGGTTATAACAGATAGAGTTTTTACAAACAGGTAGTCGTATGAACACAACTGTACTCATATGAATGCCTAAACAGGTCATATTAACATAACTGTACTAATATGAACAGAATTGTACTCATACGTTCTTATGAACACAATTGTACTCATATGAACATAAATGTATTAATATGAACATAAATGTATTCATACGAAAACAAATGTATTCATATGAACACAAACGTGTGTATATTAATATTTGTTCATGTGTGTACAATTAGTAAACTATAATTTTGCTCAATTACAACAAACGTGAATATCAGTAACACATCAATAATAAGTAACAACAGATTGTGAATTAGCTTCCCAGAACTAGGACATCTCGCAACGGGCATCTCAACAGCTTCCCGAAACACAATTCACGCAACCTGACTTTCTCAGGTTCATCTTGATGGTTGATGATGGTTGAGAGATACTCTATCTTCATGTAAATATGCATAGTGTTGTTTTCTGGAACTTCTGAAACGTCAAACAATCTTGGTGGCGGATTGTTGTCCATTCTCATAACTGTAATAAAACACAAAAANAAAAAAACTACGAAATTTTTTAAAAAACAGATGAAGAACTCTACTGCATATGTCAAAATTTTAAAATAATCCGATGAAGATGATTAATAACACTAATTCAGTAATGATTTTTCGTCCGGAATGAAAATTTAGATTAATAAAAACATAAATCAAATCATGTTCTAGTTACTGACAACTTAAAGAAAATTATAACTTCAATGTAATCATTTTTCCGTCAATTAGTAGCATATGAAAACCTACAAGAAACATAAAAAGTTCAAAGACAACAATTGAAAAACCTATGAAACCATGAACAATCAAAAACCGTTGTTAGCACGAGAGGGAATCGAAAATGCTTCTTTGCCTAAACACCCTAAAAACTAAAATCGTACAATAAAAATCATAATAACAATCTCCATAGCAATCAATAACAACAATCAAAGAAACAAATAATAACCCAAAAACCTCATTTCGCAAAAACAATCAAACTCGCGGATTGTTGAACAATCAAAAACCGCTGTGAGTAACCATTGTGAAATCTCAAAAGGAGAAGAAATAGAATCAGAAAAGAAGAAGACGAAGAAGAAATAGAATCGAAAAGTAAGAAGAAGAAGAAGAAGAACTACGAAATGAAATCTCTTAAGAAGAAGAAATTAGAGAGTATAACCGCCGGCGATTCGAGAGTAGAGACGGCCGACCTAAGTGAAACCACCGGAGACTTCAGTCGCCGGAGAATACGGAGTTGATAGGAGGCGGAGAAGAAGTGACATCCGGAGCTTTTTTTCGGCGGTGAGAGAGCTGTAGAAGAAACAAATGTGAGTTACCTAGGTAAATATTCTAGGGTTAATTACTTTCCTTAAAAAAATTTACATTTTGGATAAATCAATTTTAAAATTTAATTTTAAAATGAAAATATAAAAATAAAAAAAAAACCAAACGATTATTAGCAACAAGATGGAAGTGGATATAATTGTCATTTTACAAGGTACACTACCTTAATCACAAATGACTTTAAAACACACCTCTTTCTCTAATTAAAGAACCAAAATGTGACCAATTCTACAATTATTTCTTTATTTTATTGGTTTACACTCGCTTTTAATTATTCGCTTTACTTTTCAATCGTTTCGAAAACATTCCCTTTATCTTAGCTAGAATCGATTTTTAACTGAGAGTCATACTATCTGGTCTCTGTGGGATTCGACCCTTTACTATACTATGAGGATCTGTTCTCTGCAGTGTAGATTTAGGATTAAAATCTGAACCTATCACTTACCCTTCTTACAATTGCTTAAAGGGAACAGACGTTTCGAGTGGGATACCGAATGCAAGAAAGCATTCTAACAACTGAAATCTTACCTCTCGCAACCACCCATTCTAGCTAAACCGAACAAAGGAGAGACACTTTTCCTCTATTTTTCATTGTCTCCCATCGCGGTTAGCGGCGTCCTTGTCAAGGAAGACCACAACTAGCAACGCCACATTTTTTAGGTCAGTAAAACCCTAATGGGAGCCGAACTCAACTATGTGGTTATGGAGAAGCTCGCGTTTGCAGTCGTCACAACCGCGCGGAAGCTGCGACCGTACTTCCAGTCTCATCCAATCACCGTTCTGACCACCTATCATATACGCACCATCTTGCACAGCCCGACACAGTTCAGGCGAATGATTAAATGGGCTATTGATCTCAGTGAATACATTATCAAATACCGTGGACAAACGAGCGCCAAGAGTCAAGTCTTAGCTAATTTCATCACTGAGATACCACCAGAACTACTAGATAACAAAAGAAAAACAAGACCTAGAAATTATACGTCAACAGATCCCCCTGTCGTCAAGGCGCTAGCATCAAGGCGCTGGCATCATCATCTAGCTGTAATCACCAACAAAAATCCTAAAGCAGTCCTTCCGCCTCGGTTTCACCGTATCCAACAACAAGGCAGAATATGAAGCCATAATTTTTGGCCTATGCCTTGCAAAAGGTCTTGGTGCCAAGCTACTTCACGCCTTTCTACGACTCCTAATTGATCGCATATCAGTTGAAGGGAGAATACGACACAAAGAATAAACGGATGGATAAGTACCTTGCAATGCTCAAACAAATCGCATCCCAATTTGACGTCTTTCAAATCACCAAAATCCCATAAGAAGATAACCGAACTGCCGATGCATTAGCCGCATAATTTTGGGACCAAAAAAGCGGAGGCAGATCATGGTCGAAGTCATCGCACAACCAAGCATACATCCAGACTTCATCGCAGTAATCAACAATGCTCATATTGAACCTATGGAGACAACAGAAACTGACACCACCGATTAGTGAACCGACATCCTCGACTACCTACTCACAAGCGCCATCCCAAGTGACAAATGGAAGGCATGATGACTCAAATCCAGAAGTGCAAACTACACTACGGTCAACCAGGCCCTGTACCGAAAAAGCACGCACGAAATACTCCTAACCTGCATCAACAAATATGTAGCGATCATAATTATGGCCAAAGCTCACGACGGCACAAGTGGAAATCACCTAGGGGGCGATCTCTTGCATTACGAATCCAACGTTATGGGTATTACTGACCCCCCATGACCACTCATTTTCAAAATTACGCTCAAATCCACGAGCAATGCCAACGACACACTCCACTCAACCATTCACCCACAGAGTTGCTCTGATCGGCGGTCATCCCATATCCGTTTATGCGCTAGGGGATGGACATCGTTGGCCCCTTCCCCGAATCCAGGAACAAGAGATACCTGCTTGTCATGACTGACTATTTCACCAAATGGGTTGAAGTAGAAGCCTATTATGAGATACCAGCCGACGAGGTGCGAAGCTTCATCTGGAGAAACATTATATGCCGGCACGGATCCTCACGGACAACGGCAACGACACGAATTTCTCCTCCAAGTTTTTTGTCAACTTTTGCGCACTCTAGAAGATAGCTCTAAACCAAGCCACACCTTAATACCCCATTTTCTCTATCACACGGGATCGAGACCCTCGTTCTGGTCAAAGTCAATGTCAGCACTATCCGTAGAGCCATCATGCCCGGCAACGCCAACCCTAGTGACGAGCTTTTGTAGCATCATCTTGACGACCTTGAAGAAGAACGGGACAAAACCCTGCTACGAATACAAGATTACTAGTTTGCGGCAGCTCGGTATTATAACAAGCATGTTAAAACTCGGCGGTTCGTAGAAGTCGACCTGATCCTCCGTGAGACCTTCCAGAATACTACCAAACACAAAGCAGGCAAGCTCGACGGAAGATGGGAAGGTTCATACCAAGTGTCTAGAATCGTTAAAGACGGAGTCTACAAACTGATGAAAATGGCAGGCAAACCAACTCCTCACTCTTGGAACGCCAGAAAGTTAAAGAAGTTTCATTATCTTAAAAAAAAAGAATAATAACTATGGATGGCTTGATTCCGACATGTGGGTACATAGGCATCCTTAACGAGGTTCAACTGTCCTCCCAACCAAAAAAGGGGTTCCTTTTTTCTAATGAATGAACATTTTCTTACCACAATTCCGAAAAAAGTCACAGCAATACGAATCTCGGGTTACCTCGGCTCTCTGGTCGAACCCTGCTTAAACATGTTAGAAAATAAAAAATAAACGAAAGCCGGGAAAACACACCAAGATCCCAGCCATAATCGGTTTCTAGAGAACAAATAATCTCAAAACAGAAAAGTGGAGCTCTGACTCACATATATCCTGAAACCTAAATAATCTCATGCTTTAAGCGTTTACTACAAGCGATATATTGTTCATGTAAGAATTTACTTGTTCCTTCACTAACAAAGTGAAACTTTACACCCGACTCAAAGCTAGTTATGATGTTAAGAATACATAAAATAATTCGAACCTAAGTCCTAGCATCCCGCTACTTAGTACAACAAAACCAATGAATCTTCATAGATGGGAGAGTGGCTCAGTAATACATATACTCTTTAAATCAAAATCCGAGTACACATGTCATCATCACGGCCACTCTCCCTACTAACATCCACTGCGGATAACTTGGATCATGAAATGAACTCGTCAAAGAGATCGGCGTTCCATATGTCATCATCCTTACCAGATAACGCACTTAAAAGAACACACACAACAAATGCAATGGAAATTTAGAACTCGAATTCCTTAACTGTTTTCGACCAAAGAGTAATTTTTACAAGGTCTTAAATGACTTCTTCCCTNGAGAGAAGAAAAAAAAAAAAAAAAAGAAAGAGAGAGAGAGAGAGAGAGAGAGAGAGAGAGAGAGAGAGAGTGAGAGAGGAAGGAATAGAGCTTCACTCGTCTACAACGATTTTCATTTCCACCACCTCTTTTGTAGCAGCATCGCCTCCACCAGCTGCCGCATTGGTCGATGCTAGACGGGAGGAGTAGCACCATCACCACCTGTTTGTATCCTCTCATCAGTTCATGTCCCTTTGCCAGCCGCACCTGTCGACGTCCTGGGTAGGAGTGAAGTACTGTCCTCACCCATCCTCTCTTCACCATCTCTTATGTCGGGACCCACGATATAACCACCAGATCCAGCGCCAACCTCCATAACCGATGTCTTAAGGCTACTCAATATTGTCAGGGTCATCATGTTGACATGCGACCCAACCTCATTTAAAGGAGGAGAAAGCCAGAGGTCTTTGTCAGTCAACACGATGAGTCTCTCATCAAGCGCAATAGATGGCCACATCCGCCTAGCACTTTGCTAATAAGCGATCTATAACCTCGTCATCACCCTCTCTGACCACATTTATGAGGTCGATCGAAGACCGAATCTAATTAAACAATGCGACATTGTATTCGGCCTCCTCTCGCTAGAATATGTGGGCCTGGATCTTTGTCAGCATGGCTGCAAACTTGGCAACCAGATCCGCCTTAGCCTTTTTTAACGCTTCGGGCTCAGCTTCAGCTTGCTCCTTATAGAATTTCTCAGCCTTTGCTCTTGACTCTCGAATTCTCAAAAGATCGGCCTTCAAGGAGTCATATTCTTTCTTTGCGGCCTCAAGACGTTTGCGATGCGCTTTCTTAGTCGCTCGACCTCCTCCTCCAAAGACCTAATCTTCCTTTGGTCGGCCCGACTTTGCTCTTTCGACCTCTCGACCAATTTGCTGAGCTCGTCAAAGTTAACCACCTTCTGCGTTTTCTTATCGAGTTGCTCTCTTAAAGGTCGTGTATCGATCTCATATGAATTGCAATGCCGTCCATACAAGTTTTACAGTCGGTTGAACGACAAGAACTGAAAAGTCAAAATAACATAAGATGTTTGGGTGACTACAATGATGAACAGATATCCTCAATATGAAAGCTAACCTTGACGATCTCTTGAAACGATGATTTGTACAAATGGCCCAGGTCCATGTCATCAGGGGGAAAGAGGAGGACGAGACGAACCCTTAACCTGGCCTACGAACTATGCGTAGGCATCTGCATCCTTCAAGAAAGCATCATCGTCAGGATGAGAGAAGTTCATAGAAATTGGATCAATGCAAGGTCTGGGGTCATAAGGTCGGGGGATCTCGGTAGAAATAATTATGGCATCCATAATCACCGGGGTCACTGCAGTGAGGTCAAAAACCGGTCCAGTCTCAACCGTGGAGAGTGGCGTTGATGATCTGCCAATCTTGAGTGGGCATTACTCGCAAGGAGGCTAGAATCTGGCACCTTCCTTTTCTTATGAGCATACACCATGTGCCCTTGCCTTTGTCTTTCGTAGAAGGAGCACGAGTTATGGAAGGAAGAGGGGATTTTCTCCGAGGGGAACCCTGCCTGATGGGTACTTCGCTTGAGGGTGCTCGAAAGTTATTCACGTCAGCTCTGTTTGTTGACGTCTGTTTCTCAAAATGATTATCTGAACTTTCAGAAGCAAGTACATGCGACGACATCGCGACACTTCTGTCTGTTGACGTCCGTTGATTAGTACGCTGAGGTGTTTGCTCTGGTAAAAGCACGGCTCGTTTGAGCTCAGCTATATAGTCCATGTTTCTCCTTGGAAGAATAGCACCATGTCGCATTGTCTCCTCCTTTTTCCTATTAACGCAGGCTTGACCGAGGTCCCACGAGGCAGCTGCTAGCTTTAATATTACCTTACGTACCTTCTCGGGAGTAAATTCCTTCCAAGCAATCGCTTCGATAGCTTCAAAACAACATAGGCTCTCGGACAGGCTCGGAGAAGGGTCAGTAATTGGCATGTTAGAATCATGACATTATCAACCCAAACGAGATTACCCTAGCACGTTCTACCCATGTTATGCGACTAACGTGATGATGGAGAGCGGCTCGGCTCAGGCAGGGAGTGAAGGTCGGATTTATCATAGAAGTATCGTTCTTTCTAGCTATTAACTTTACTTGTGGGATTCGATAATAGCTTGTACTTGGGAGCTAAACGAATGTAGTAAAAGCTGGTGTGAAAACAACTCCTGTCATGGTCTTGTTTAAAATATTGAACGTCGTCACCATCTCGAACATGTCAATATCAAGGGTTAGGTCTACCTCGGCAGCCTGCATGAGGGCAATAACAACGGTGCAAACTTTGTTGAGTGTCACTTGGGATAGGGTGACGTTACGTCATGCGTAGTAGGCCACTAAATGTTTGGGCAAAGGAAACCATAGTCGTGCGTGCTCGAAGTACTCCTCAAAAATGGAGAAGTACCCAGGCAGTGCCTCCCACAGGCGCTCCGTCGGTGATGGGATCATAAAATCAACCATTCCCCAAAGTTTCATTTGAGAAAGAAGCGCCACAATGCTTTCGGTGGTTGATCTTGACGGTCCGACTCTGGTCAAGTCATCGTTGTTTTCCATTACTAGAGCAATCTGGTCTTCCCTTTGATCGGAGGTAGACGACGTATTAGCTTGAGAAGAACTCCCAGCCAAAGATAGAGATCTCTCCTCATTCTCCTAATGATTTCAAACATCCTGAGAATCAGTTCTTTCGTCGATTGGGGTCGTAGGAATGTCGGATGCCATCGAAATTTAAAAAAAAATTCAAAGATTTGGTTGAAAGAGAAAGAGAAATTTAAGAACGAAGTTGCGAAGTTTACTTTGCCAAAACATAAGTAAATTACCTCATAAGAAAAGGGGTATTTATAAGAAAAAGAAACGAAACCCAAAGGTCGCCATCATTAAATCTACGACATACGGGTGCGCTTGGTGGGGTCCACATAAAAAGGTAATTTTTTGTGTATTGGAAGATTTTCTCGAGCCCCACAAAGTGATGTCATGACGATTCGAATTTCCATCTCATATCCAACAACTCAGGTTGCATACCGAACTCCTGCAGACGAGCTCCGCTACGCCAGGGGGGACATACTATTGATACCGAGGTTGTCACCTCAATCAAGGACCCGATTTGGAGATTCGACCTGGCACGTCCTTTCCTGTATATATCGACGAAGTCATGGGCCCCCAACCTAGGTTAATTAATTTGAGCCTAAATAAGCCCAAACCGAGGTCACCGATTGAAGATGAGGTCATCTCGACAGGAAGGCGGATTAGCTAAATTAGTGAATATATTATTTATGGGATAATTTCAAATATTGTTAAGGAATATTTCTGAATATTTTAGGAGAATATCATGTAACATAGATTTAACCTAATTCCCTAACATGTATCTATAAATAGGGAATTTTATGGTTCAAATTAGGGTATACGATTGAATAATACTCACAAGAAAAATTCCATTAAACAATTTTGTTAGGTTGAAACTCTGGTTCAGCACTTGATGTTTTCTTGTTCTCATTTGAATTTCTAAATGTTATTCTAATTTGGTTACAAAATGTTATCTCATGTGTACAATCAATGATTTACATCAATTGTTTTTTTTTTTCAAAGCATCGATTGTTGTTTATTTTACTATATTAGACATGTAGTTTTTGAGTTTCAGACTGAAATTTGATAATGATCATATTATAAATTTATTATTTTCAAGTATAATGAAACTTTCTCAAATCTTTTTCTCTTTGAGTTTAAATCTGGTTAAGGATCTAAAATATTTTTAATATTAGAAATTTAATATAACATGTTGCATATTAGGAAATCCATAAACATGTAAGGTTCATATATTTCAGGATTTATATAAATTTCGAGTTATTTGAACATTTATATCCGATTTTAGTCCAAAAATCCGAAACCGAATTGAAAATCTGATCCCAAAATCGAACCAAACTGAACTCGAGGATAACTAAACCGAATCCGATCTAAAAACCTAAAATAACCGAACATCTTCTATAGTTGAAAATCCGAAAAACTGAAAATATAAAATCGATCGGATTCGGATATCCGAAGGGCCAGACCTAAACCAAACCCACTTATGTTATAAGTAGCCCTTTTTGTTATTGTACTATATAAAGTCATTACCTACTATCAAAATATACAAGAAACCATTATTCAAGTTGGCCTTCTTGACACAAAGTGACTACCAATACAACCATGTGATCGTAATTACAACCAAAAACAGTCACATTAATTATTAGTACAAGACTTCGAATGTAACAATTCTATCTCACAAGAAGAAAAATTATATGATTATTTCACGATCAAACCTATATCTTTTCATATTGATCCCCTATTAACCCTAAATAAGCATTGTACAGTGTTAGAGGAACAAGTTCTTGAATATTTTTATAGCTAAGAAAATTATCAGATTTTAGATTCTCTATAAATGGAATTCAACAATAGAACTTGTATACCACATATTGTTTAGCGGCCAAAAAACCTAAGAGTTAAACAATAACTAATTGTTAAGATGCCCTTCACTAATAGAAAAATGAGTGCAATATCTTACTTTCACTTTCAGCGAGATATTTGGAATATCTTTATTATTATTGATCTTATTAATTTAAGTAGTTATTTTTATTTATTTGATATTTTATTTATGAATTTTTAATAGTTTATAGGATTTTGTGATTTTATTATAAATAGCCTCTTAGGCTTATTATATTAAGAAGACTTGATTTAATAAAAAGAAGGTGTGTTTATAAAGTTGTTTTTTTAACCACATGAAGAGTATTCACAAACCCTAAAGAGGTTAATTTATAAATCAATGTGAAGATTATTCATAACCTCTAGTTTTTTGGGTATTCTCGGATTTCTAGGTTTATCTAGCTTCCGCTTCATCATTTGGTATCAGAGCCAAGCTATCCTTCTCGATGGAATGGATCCCATCTTGTTTCAACATGATCTTGAGGAAATTTTGAACAAATTTCAACAAGATTTATCTAAAAGACTTGAAAGATGTCTCGATGATTTCTTAAGATCGGTACAAACAAACATTTCTGAAACGACACTAAGAGTATCGATAATATTTTTGAGGAAAACATTATTGAAAATCTAACGTGTACAAAATCTGAGCACCAAAAGAAAATTGCAATTTTCGTGCAGAATTAGTTGCGTGCAGAATTAGTTGCGTGCAGAACTCGTGCAATGTAGGTATTCTGAGGAATCACTGAAGAATCAGACTTGTGCGAAATCAGTGTAAAATCGGATCTGTGCAAAATCTATACAAAATAGGTTATATGCAGAATCTGTAAGGAAAATATGATATCTGAAAAATTGTGCAAAATCTAATCCTTGAAATACATACAAGATTCAGTCAATCAAGGAGAGAAGATTCATAATGGAATAATCCTATTGAAGATTCGAGGACGAATCTTTCTTGGCCGACAAACCTGATGCAACGAATATTTGGAATATTCCAAATATTCTTCATATCTTTATTGTTATTTATCTTATTTATTTAGTAGTTATCTTCATTTATTTGATATTATCTTTATGGGATTTTAATAGTTTTTAGAATTTTATTGTTTTATCATAAATAGCCTCCTAGGCCTGTTGTATTAAGAAGACATGATTTTTAAAAAGAACGTTTGTTCATAGATTAAAATCGTATTTAGTTTATAATGTACAAATTTTTAGATACGAGTGGAAAATATAGAAAATGATGATTACCAACAATTTTATATTTTACGTTTTATGTACTATATATAGAACATAATTTATAGTATAGCACATTTATTAAATATTTTGATGTCAAATTTTTCATCATCCTAAATAAATAATTCTTAAAGGCACTACAAAATATTATTCTCAATAATTATATCTAATTTTAAAAAGAAATAATTATTAATCGATATGCATCATATTCATTTAAATGATTTTATATAGGTGTAATATTTTTATTATTTTGTATTGTTGATATATTATTTGTATTTTATATATTTTTGAAAATCTATTTTATTTTTCCTGGAATTATATATATATATATATATATATATATATTAAAGTTCCACCTTTAAAGACCTTTGATCAAAATCAAATTAATTAATGATTTCAAATTTGAAGACAAAAATAAGTACCAAATCATATAATGTACCACATTAACTGAAAGTTATTACTTTTGTAAAAGCATCTTCAAATGCTATATAGATTTGTGATATATAATCGATTTAGTATAAATACTTAAATCTTATATACATATTTAATTTAAAATATAGCCTCATATTATTTTTTACTATAAATTACAATTAAAATGGTAAGATAATATATTAGCTTTTATAACATTAATGAAATCAAATCTCATATACGAAATATTATTTCTTACATAAAAACAAAATTACATGATAAATAATGTACCTTTTAATTTATTTTTAGCATATTAATTGAAATATTATTCAAAGATTTAAAGGTAATTTTTTAAAAGTATAAAATAAAAATTAAAAGTTGGAAATATATTTATCTCAAATGATATAATATAATTTTAAATCTAGTGTAAAATCTTGTATTTAATTTTTTAATATTTATTAATAATGAACATAAGAATTACCAACGATGAGTTCAACCTAGTGGTTAAACTTATAAATAATGAAAATTTAAGGGTTTAGGAGGTCAATGATTCAATTCACGTTGAGAGAGGTTTGCGGTTTTCTCTCCAAATGATAGTTATATAACATGGTTTGAGTTTGGAGAGATGTACGAGTTTTGATCTAGAACTCCTTACTGATTAAAAAATTAACTTAAAAACAATAATGACTAAAATGTCGTTAATTATAGAAAAATATATTATTTTTGTATAAACCAAAATTACATAATTTTCAAATTTATTTTTAGCGTATTAATTGAAATTATTTTTATTAATGAAAAGATAATATTTTTTTAAAAAATTAATAAAAAGAGATAATTGGAATAAATTATAATATATTTGGTTTAAATGATATACTAGATATACATATCTAGTAGAGAATCTATATATTTAAGAAAATTAAAAATTTGTTAATAATTAACATGAAAACAATAATTAATACTATCACCGAAATTTTTTTTTGTCACCAAATACATAAAAAATAAAACAATTAAACTAGAACAATATTGAAGCATTTCTGGTCATCCATGTAGGTAAACATCGGTTGCGCATCTTGTCTGCTCGAGTTAGAAAATATGCTTGTCCGTTCGCAGTTCACGAGCAATATTTGAACTTTCCCTCTGGATAGAGTCGTCTATAAACGTCCACATCATTCAACTATGAACCGAAAGCCGGCCAATCTAAAGGATTCAAAAGCATAGTGACTAACTCTTGTGAATCTGTGGAGAGTGTACCACATGGTCGGTTTAAATTGTGCAGGCTCTGCATAGCCAGAGAAAGTTTAAAAGCTCCAATGAAGTAAATAAATCCCCTGAAACATACCTCATTATCGGATTCGTACCCAATTGAGTTTTAAGAATCCATCTCAAACCAAAAATATGATTATCTTGTTTCTATGAATCATCGACAAAGCATACATTATCACCATAAATAATTCCAAGCGGGCGCATTGGAGTCACCCCTCCCTTGTCCACTGCCTTTGAGTTAGGAATACTATTGTGTGCGTAAACTTAGTCTGAGGATTTCTTCGAGGCTAATGTATATCTGGTGGATCCCAAAGAATATATAAGTATGCCTCTTTGACTGCAAAATCACCATGTACTGTATTTCCATGAGAGTAGAGGTATTGAACATCCTCCAGAGGACTAGATGAGGGGAAGACTCCTTGTGGAGTCGGGATCGATGAGAGAACCCAAGTTTGAAAAGCTGGAGGACAAGTAAACAGAGCATGATTGACTGTTTCCTCCAAATCACCACAGCGAGTGCAAATATGGTCAACCCGTATGTTACATTTAGCAAGTTGAACATTAACCGACAGAGCTCCTGAAAAGACTTGCCATAGGAAATGCTTAAGCTTATTAGGTACTTGCAATTTTCAAGCTCTTTCCTTAAGAGTATTAATCGTATGTAATTGAATCGCAAATGCCATGTCCTCATCCAAAATAGCAGCAAGACGCTTATATCCAGATTTAACTATGTAAGAACCATATTTAGTAAAATTCTAAAAATACCCATCCTCCCTTCGTCGAGAAGGCCGTATGCTCAAAATATTGGGTATAATCTCTTGGGGAAATAAATGTTTGATAACTGGGGTCCTCCATGTATTCCCATCTTCTCTTAAGAGCTCAACAACTCGTAAATTAGGGTGTACGATAGGAGACTCGCTGCAACCTGGATGAGGATCATTCTCTAAAATCTAATTATGCTCCCAGACCTTTGTTTGTTTCCCATTCCAAATTGTACATCTCAAACCCTGTTGGAGAATTAAGCAAACACCCCAAATACTCTTCCATCCATAAAATGGTCGCGTCGATTCATATGCCTAAAATGGTAAGCTTTGGCGATACTATCGCCTTTTAAGAATTTTTTCGAAAAGAGAGTTGGGTTTGGAATACAAACGTCATGGCTGTTTTGCCAATAAGGCCTGATTAAACACCTCGATAGATTGGAAGCCCATTCCTCCCAAAATTTTTGGTAGACACATTTTTGGCCAAGCAACCCAACGTATTCCACCTCTCTCAATTTTTGTGCTCCACCAAAAACGAACAATTGCACTTGTGAGTTTTTGTAAGAGACTCTTAGGCAACCGAAAGCAAGACATGATATAAGTGGGTAATGCTTCTGCAACTGACTTAATCATAACCTCCTTCCCTCCATTCGATAGGAATATAGCAAACCAACCATTGATATTCTACTATGTAAACGATCACGAACATAAGCAAAAACTTTAGCCTTGGAACCTTGTAGCTGTTCAGGAATACAAAAGTATTTCCCACATCCTCCATCCGTAAAAATACCCAAATGTTCCTTTAAGAGATATTTGTCTTGGGGAAGGACCTTCTTTCCAAAGTAGACCGTCGATTTGGCCATATCGATACATTGTCCTGATGCTTGGCTATATTTTTGAAGAATATTTCATATTGCATCATATTTTGGGAGATGAGCCTTACAGAAAAAGAGACTCTCGTCTGCAAAGTGAAGGTGTGACAGAGACGGGAACGATCGTGCCATTTTAAAACCACTAATTAGACCTTTCCGTTCTGCCTCTTGCAAATTAGCAATCAAAACCTCTGTACAAAGAATAAACATGTACGGAAGTTGTCGTGGCGTAGACCACGTGAAGGCCTAATACTCCCTTTTGGGACACCATTAATAAGAACACGATAAGGTAACGTCATAACACATTTCATAATCCAAGCTATCCATCTTTCAGCAAAACCTAGTTATAACATCACTGCCTTGAGAAAATGTCATTATACTCGATCATAAGCCTTGCTCATATCTGTCTTAATCGCCATGAAACTATTATGAAAAGATTTCATAGTATGAAGAGCATGAAAGGCTTCTTGGGCCATGAAAATATTGTCATAGATAACCCTTCCACCCTAAAAAAGTCGATTGGGTCTCAAAGATTATAACATGTAACAGCACCTTTAACCTCTGCGTTAAAACCTTGGAGAAAATCTTGTAAATAACATTACAAAGACTAATGGGTCAAAAATCTTTCATATTTTTTGGTCTATCCAACATCGGGATAAGAAAAATATTAGTTTCATTCAGCCGACTATCCAGATTTCCATTCTCCATAAACTCTTGGACCAGTGTTACTACATCATCCAAAAATATGCCAGTAAAGTTGGAAAAAAGTGCAGTCATGCCATCTGGTCATAGAGCCTTCTCTGAGGCCATCGCAAAAAGAGCTTCCTTGATCTCATCAATGAGAACAGGTTTAAGCAGCTAAGAATTCATATTATTTGTAATAGTTGGCAAAAAGAGTTTCCTTGATCTCCAC
The DNA here is from genome assembly GCA_900406425.1 of Iberis pinnata. Lineage (NCBI taxonomy): Eukaryota > Viridiplantae > Streptophyta > Magnoliopsida > Brassicales > Brassicaceae > Iberis > Iberis pinnata. Next base: position 6,972 of record OVBE01004421.1, on the reverse strand, counting down.
GGTGCAACTCTTGAAGAACCGATGCGTTTTAGGCATTCCTAAACAATCTCGTGCTTTGAAATAACAAGATCACCATAAAAAAAGATATAAAAGGTTTATTCCCTTTTATAGTAACCATTACATCAATTATATTCTTATTACTAGAAAGAAGTTGAACATCAAAAGAACACATAGCAAACAGGGCTAAACCATCGCTAAGACCATAAGAGTCCACAGTGAAAAGAAAATCATAACCTAAATGAGCTTGCAAATCTTGAAGAAAAAGACGTTTTTGTTTCGTTTCCATAAGAAAAAGCATTCTTGGGAAGACCGTGCACCATAATTCCCTACACACCTAACTGTCAAAAAACTTCCTGCTCCTTAGCAGTTCCAACTTAAAATCATCTATTCCTCGGCCAGTGGTTTTCTTTCAACCACTTTACAATCAAAATTCTAAGATTTATTCCCCTCAGGGAGGACCATCTTTGAGAAGGATGGTAAAACGTATTGTCATAGCCTGCAATTCCCAAACACTCGAAAGAATATTGGAACAGCTTTGAGATCATGTAGGTCAGATGTTCTATTTTCTTTTGATATTGAAACTACTTGGAAATGCAATCATTCCACATGTCTTTCCCAATAGCCAAGTTATTAGGACCCAAGGTGCCCTTAAGTGGAGAGATAATGTCTTTCAAAAGGATCAAGTGTCTGTAACACCCCCTACCGAACTAGGAGTTGAACGGCCGAGAGTGCTACGTGATGTAGCTGGAGACTAGTCAACTATATTTATCAGAACATCTCTAATAACTACAGTTAACCTGTCTACCAACTCATCCCACTAAATAACGGATTTAAGCTTGCCAACCCTTGCCGTAATAAAGTGTTAATACGGTCGGACAAGGCCATAATCATTTTATAACTAGTTACGAATTTGAAACAACTTTTTATTTAATTACCGATTAAATTCTTACAAAAACATAAATTTTACTTGGCCAAGATTCTATGCTCCAAAAGGTTTAAAAACATAATTTTACAAAAAGGAAAAAAAAAAACCTACACTGGCACCTAGCGTCCAAGCTCCCTCTAAGGCTTTCCCTTCTATTGGTTACCTGTAATAAAAAGTAGCATCATGAGTAATCTAAGATTACTCAGTAAGAACAGGGTCTCTAAACATCATAATACACCCAACCCAAACCCAAAATAACAATCAGCACACAACAATCAAATGCAATAATCAAATGCATGCAAACATAATAAATGTGATATCACCATCCATCACAAACACTACCACCACTAACACCACCACCAATACCACTACCAAGTAACCACGGTCCACCACCGTGTCCAACCCACCTATCACGGCACTGCCACCCTTCTCGTGTGGCCCTTCTCCCATCATCAGGGGTTGCCATTATACAATTTATATTTTAAGGTTATCACTTATAATTTGATATTACGTTGATTTTGATCTCACCCAAGGTGATGTACCCAGCCACATCTCTACCACACATGCCAGTGCAGGTACAACCCTATCAGGCCCCTACCGTCTCACTCACAGCACTAATCACTGCATCGTCATGCAGGTCTCAAACTGTAGCTAGCCTTCCTAAGAAAATGGAGATCAAACATCAACTACCACCATCAGTTATGGAAGTAGACACACTAAAATCCACTAACCAAATCACGGCGAGTAGCTAGCTTATATCACTCGATCCAATTATGAGTATTTAACACTCCATACTCACTAACCGAACCCTGAGTACATAACACTCCTACACCCGTCCATATTTTATATTTAACATGATTATTACATAAATACATACACACTCATCAACATGAGTATAATTCAATAATCACACAATACTGACCTTGCATTATCATCTCTAGCATGTATTATTACTACCAAAGAATTCATGCATAATCAATAATCAACACCATGCCTAACATGCATTTCTAATATATTCATATTCTATAACTATCACAATACATAATGTGCATCCCTAGCATGTCTATTTCAATAAAATATTAACCCAATCAAGCAATCATTCAAGCAATTAATCAAGTATTATAAAAGCTTAATAGACAACTAACACATCTAGCCTAATAACCATGTTAGTATAATTCTATCGAAAATGGGCATTATAGCGGCTTAATAATCAACTATTCAATATAACATACTAACCATGTAAGTATAATTCTACCAAAAGTTGGACATTATAACAGCCTAATAATCAACTAATTAATCCAGCCTAATAACCATCTAAGTATAATTCTACTCAAAATTGGGCATTATAACGATAAGCAGAAAATGGCTAAGTACGAAATCTAAACATCTATGGGCGATTAATTAAAAGAATAAATTAAACATTAACCTAACCATGTGCTACTTCACATGGAAGAACTTATAATGACTTGGCTGACTTGGTTCCCGAAAGCTAAGCCTTAAAAATTCATGCGGACTAGTTAAGCTTTAAATGAGGTTTTCTAGAGATTTTGGTGTGCTTAGAAAATGAACTCGACCCACCTCGTATATAGGAATTTTGCCAAGCAAGAGGTGTCTAATAAGGACGTAAGTGGCATGGTTGAGACACCAAGACACTCCATTGGCTTGACACTTAGCACACTGGACACAAAGATGGTTTTAAAGGCCAACATGTGTCCATGAGGTGTAAAAGCTGCTTGGGGAAGACCTGAGCTGTTGCCACCTCCACCATGAGGTGTATTGTATGCCAGAAAAACACCCAGGAGGTCGCCACTTGGTCTGGATAGCAAGCTTTCTCAAAACAGTCTTGTAGGAAAATGACACCTAGGTGGTTCTAGGATATTCTAAGAAGCTTGAGGTGTAAGGGAAGGTTAGAGACCTGATGTAGGCTTGAAAAAACTTCAATGACTCACTAATATACTACTTGATATGTTTCAAAGTCGTGTGTAGCTCTAAAATTAGACACTTGGTCCAATCATGTCCATAGGTTCAAAAGTAGCTATGTGTAAGAATATGATTTGTGGATGCTTCAAGTATGAGGTGTAAACCTTTGATTACCTAATTCCTTAAGCTCCTATATAAAAATTATTAATTCATATACAAACTTAGGTTGGTCATTCACTCATTCTTTGCTTTGCGGAAAAATTCAAGTTACCGAACCGAGCCAAACCGGACGATCTTTGTGCAAGTAGGTGGTGTCGGCTTTTTATTGGTCCATTATTAATACTATTACATCAAATAATTCTAAATTAATCCCCTCACTTAATCACTCTACTATACTTTGTTCCATAAATGGCATAAATCCCTTATTTTACCGAAAATGTTGTTTTCGGTAATTTCAATTTTCTCGGCCAAACTTTCCTTTGGCTTGGACAATCTTATTTATCATTTTGATAATAAGATGTTTAAATAGGTAATTACTCAAAGGATCCTTCTTTTGGTTAATTTATCCTAGTTCGGCCATCTTGACTTATTTTTGGCCTTATACGTCCTTCTTGGCAACGATCCTCTCCACTAAGCTTTGGTCACTTCCTCATATTTTTCTTTGCTAGTTCTTAGACCTAGATGAGGAGTATTACATTATTTCCCCATTAAAATAATTCATCCTCGAATTCTCAAGGTTTGTATATGGAGTCTTCTTTGTTGTTAACCTTCATCCATAGCTCTAAATATGATTCCGCATTTTGTATGTACTCCACCTTGGCTAAGTCTTCCATTCTATCTCGATGTCTAATCCTATAAGTTAGTCTGTCCTTGACTTCCCTTTAATGATCTTTACGAACTCAAGTACTCTTGCAACCTTTACAAAAACATACTTTCTTTCCATATCATCATTTCTTATGTTTCCTTAGTTTCTCCTTTTCATATATAGGTCCTTAGCCTCCATTTAACACTCCCATCATAACCATTTCCTTTGTTCATGGTTTCACGGTTCCTTGAGATACCTTCATTATTTTTTGCAAACTCTGGATGATTTGGTTATTGCATTAGTGTTGCAAACCTCCTTTTTGCCATTTTTCTTTGTTATGCGGCTTTGCTCAAACTCGCATGTCTATTATGGCTTAATGTTCTGATACAATAACCAACTAGCTTATTTCCTTTAACACCGGGTCCATCTTCGTTTATACCTCAGATTTTGGGTAAGTACCTAAGGCTAATAGTTTCTAGGGTTCTTCTTATTTTTGGTCCATAAGCTCCTATAAAAATTCTCTATGAATTTATATAATTCCCCTATTTTCTAATCCACCTACGTATCTATGGTATGATTCATCTTATCGGTTCTTAGCGACTAAACTACAATCAAGAAGAATAAATAACCAATCACACTATCACACAATTTACACATAAAGAGTTAGAACCCATACTTACCTTTGAGGGTACCTTTCGATGCACCTGGTAGATCATTTTCATCTATATCTAAAGCGTAAACCCTATCTTGAGTCGCTTGTCTCTTAGGATTAGTTCCATGCACTGGACGGTTCAGTAGTGGGTGGTTAGGTGCTATACCTCGTCTTCGTTCAATAGGAGCTTTGTTTGGGCATATCTTTTCAACATGACATTTCCCTCCACACTCGTAGCAAGTAATTTTGGTGTATGGTCATGGGAGTCGAACCTTGCAATCCTTTTCTAGGTGTCCTATTCAATTACATAACCTACATACCAATTGGGGATAAGGAAGCCTTCCTTGATTTCCTTGACTTCCCCAATGGTCATAGGGTGGTCCTTGTATTAGTATCTGCTTGGGTCTTGGAGGTGTATTCACTTATACCCTAGATCCGACTCGCACTTCTTCCTTTTCAACAATGATTCTCTCCTCTATGTTGACAGCTTTTTTGACTAAAGCGTTACATTCCGGGAAATCGACAAGTTGTAGTTGATTCTGAAGTCCTGCTCTTAGTCGTCTAAGAAACTTACGGACCATAGCGGGTTCATCGCCTTGTCCAAACATAGAATACCTTCGGAGTCGTGTGAATTCAGCTTCGTATTCACGAACGTTCTTCCTTCCTTGTTGTAATTCCAAAAACTTGACTTCTAGTATATCCCTTTCCTCGGGAGGGAAAAACTTCTTTCAAACTCATGACGGAAATCCGCCCAAGTGGGCATCATGTCATATTTCCCTTCCATGCTTTCCCACCAACATAGAGCATGCTTCTCTATATAGTGGATATCGATATCCAATTTATAGTTTGTCGGGCATCGAGTGGTGATAAAGTTTCATTCCATGTTATGTAGCCAAGCATCGGCTCCATATGGGTCTAGCCTCCCTGGAAACTTCTCTGCCCCCATATTCTTCATCATCATTACCATTTTAAAGAAATCAGAGGGGAGGCAGGTCTGTGGTTGTTGTTGATCACCAACTGTTGTTGTTGCTTCATTTGATCCAAGAGGTGGTGTAGTAAGGCCATCATTGGATCTCCTCCTACCACCTATGATCCTTGAGGTCCTATAGCTATATTCCTTGTTCCTGAAAGGCCTCTTTTTGTTGATTTTGTTCCTCATTACCATTCAGAGGATTTTGTTCAATATATGGTCTAGCAGGGTTACGTTTCTCGGCCAAACATTCCTTTGGCTTGGCCAAGCTTATTTATCCTTTTGATAATAAGATGTTTAGATAGGTAATTACTAAAATGATCTTTTCTTTGTCTATTTTATCCTAGTTCGACCATCTTGACTTATTTTTGGTCTTATACATCCTTCTTGGCTATGGTACTCTCCACTAAGTTTTAGCCACTTCTCTTGGTTTCTTTTGGCTAGTTCTTAGGCAAAGATGAGAGACATTACAATGACCATATCCTTGTCCGGATTCAAAAAATTCCTAACGTTGGTATTAAATAACCCATGGTCCACCGAATTTTAATCGGCAAAATAACCACCTCAATATCTAATACATTCACGTCCCCATTATGACATGAATATAAAAAATCCAACATCTTGAGGGCTTGTGGCACCCCAAACAAAAGTCCATCACATGTTATGGACTCAAAGCCTAGTAATTTAATTCCATGACCAAACCCAATAATGATTTCAATTAATAATCTTGATTTAAAATCCAATTGCCCATTTTTGTAGTCCATTACGTGTGATCACAAGACCACTTATGTCACTTTTTTGTAGCCAGGGATTTATTTTCATCATTTGAAAATTTGGCCCATTAACCGAATTGGTCAGCGAAAAAATGGCCCACAAATGTGAAGCCAATTAGGGTAAAAAATTGCCGAGTGAGATATACGGAGTTGTTTATCCACAGCCTCCACTGCAACTCTGACATTGTCATCCCCATGGTGCCTACTGCCAGTGGTTACAGTGAAAACAACAGGTCCAGTATTCGCAACTCCTTCTTCGCGTTTTGTAATCATAATGACTAAAATCACTAATTCAAAAAAGAAAACACAGAATCGGAAGAATAAATGTGATTGTATAATCACTGATTTTGTAAAACTCCCAAAGTAAACGTGAAGACATGATCTCAGTCTTAAAATGAGAACATATAATCTCCCACCATCGCCCATGAATCTCATGTCTATTCCGTCGGATAAACCGTCAAACCAGAAACATATCTCCGGCGGTGCTCACACCACTATGATGAGGACGACGGTTATCACCAAAAACATACCTATGATAATATCAATCATTGGATTATCAATTTGATTCCAGAAAATAATATGTCCATATCTTCTCAAATCTCAACCCAATGGATCGCAATCCCAAATGAGAATAATCTGTTCCGATAGTAAAACCTATCGGATTGCCCAACAAATCTTGTAACATACCATTAGTCTCTCCCCTTTGATGAGAAGAACCTCGGATCCGGTCATCTTATTAATCAAATCCACTCGGATGCGTCCGACGATGATTCAATTTTGAACCATCCTCGAGAGAGAGAGTACATTACCCCCAAAAAAACCCTTTAATCCGACGTGCCATCAGTTAATCTATACTATTAAAGGGAGAGTACATTTTTGAGAGTGGTCAAAATAAAGTTAATATTTACTAAGATTGCCATTGGTTTT
>OVBE01004420.1:0-24014 GCA_900406425.1 Iberis pinnata | reverse complement strand
ATTTTATTATTTTAATAATAAAAATATTTATCTTATATTTGTTATTTGCAAAAATAAATTAATAGGTGNTTAAACATAAAACAATAATAATTTTTAGAAAATATTTTATTTTAGTTGTTTTATTTATTGGTAATTGATTGTTGTTAACATTAAATCATAAAATTTTAAATGTAAGAAATATAAAATAAAAGTGGTGAGGTAGAGTGTTGAATTTTATTAAACTAGTACATTGTAAGATATGTTTGTTGAATGAGAATTGAATTAATAGGTGGAGGAGAGAGATGATGATGTGAAAAGTTAAAAGTGAATAAAGAGGGGTTGAATAATTTTGTGCATTGTATATAGCCTAAGTTGTAAACCTATATGGGATTTGACCCAAAACTCCTTAAATAAGACAAAACTAGTAATCAAAGTTAAGATTTTTCAATCACCGTTAACATACGTACGTATTATTAAGAAACTTTATGAGTTGGATTGGACGCAAAAGCTTATATACAACTTTATTTTTCATTGATTAATTTTAATCATTAAAGAATTTAGTCACGTTAAGGGATCGGCCACGTCATCAGATGAATTAAATAATATCCTATCATTATTAGCATACGGTGGGATAGAGCGACAATGAGATGAGCAGGTATCGTTTCCATAAAAACAGCTGGCTTTGTCGGTATTAATAGTTTGAAAAATATCTATTTTTATTTTTATTTATTTCATAATATATGTTTCATGACCTCGACTATAATAGAAACACTAGGAAAGTTTGTTGAGCGAACCGATAAAAATAATACCAAAACATAATGCGATGAATGTGTAAAAACTAAAAACGAAATGCAATTCAGTTCTGATTAGAAAGGGGAAAATAGTATCTACATAAAACATAAATAATAAGACTATCTCCAACAGAGTAGTTTAGGAGTTGCTTAATGAGTTGTTAAGTGTATTTAACATAAAAAAATAAATCAAAATTGATTAATTTGCTTAAGATCGTTGCTCATAGAAGCTTTCTTAAATTAACTTAAGCTTTCCTACGTGTCAACATGATATTGGTGTGAGTAAAAAAAAAAAAAGAGGAAAAAATTTCAGGGTTCCCAAATTTTGGTCATAAATCGTCTTTAACCTATTTCTATCTTCTGAAGAGCGACGGCGACTGCAAGAACCACCGATGGTGAATCAGGCGATACGGCCATGAAATCGAAGGCAGAGTAGAGATCAACGTTGGTAATTTCACTCCCATGAATAAGAAGTAAAAGAAAGCAGAAGATTAAGAATTTATTTGGGTGAAGGTAATCGACAAATTCATATGTTTTGTGGATTCATTGTATGATTTTTTCTGTTGTAGGTCTATTGTTTGTTGATTTTAGATGTTAATGTGTAGATTAGGGTTATGTTTTTGTGATTATTTTTGATTGGTGATGAATTTGAATAACAAAATCTAATTTGACAGTGTTAGCTTCGACCTTCGTCCTTCTATGTAATGGGATGGCAGGTGGGTAATAATTTGGATTGTGTTAGCTTCGACCTCCATCCTTCTGATGCAATAAATATAGCGGTCAGATGCAAGGTATAGTTTTCTTGCCATAACCAAACATAATTACTTATTCTTTGTTGGAAAAAATGGTGTGAATCCTCGTTCTCTACTGTTTAAGTACCTTCCCAAGTCAGCAAGTATCTAGCTTATAGTGATGGAATGAGAGTCATTGAGTCTGGAAAGCTAACAAAGCAAATTGTACTTATCTTGATACAAAAGAGTTTGATCTCTTGAGTAACATAATGCAAGTTGTTGATGAAGAACAATATGATGAAGCAGGTAAGCTTAGTCTCACTTCTTCTCATTTCAACATTTTTTTTATTGTGAGATGCATATAGTTGACGCATATGTTCATCTTCAGATCTTTTGAAATCAAGTGATCAAAATTTACATAAAAAATATAAAATTTCATGTTAGAGAATATAATACACAATGTTCATTGAGAACGTTGGTATGAGCAAGTCTATGGTTTTGTTATCCAATTTCATGTCAATAGTTATTCTAGCTGCTTGTTGTTTAAGTTTGATTTCAATCTGATTTTTATTGTTGTTCTTTGTTGAATGTTTTTTTAATTTTTCATTGTTGTCATCTGCATCATTAAAGAAAAAGTAAGTGATCAATGGATTTGAGTAGATTAGTTTAGGGTAGTAGCTAATCAATGTTTTGGTAGTTGTAGTTGTAATTGTGTGATGAATGCTTGATTGGATGTTTATCCAAACCACTTAATACATCTTCCTACATAATCTACAATCTTAAACTTATGCAAACACAAACTAAAACTTAGCTAAAACACAAAGTAAAAATAAAAAAACCTTCTCAAAACAGTAGCTAACACATCATGGATCCATATGTTCTTGATGATATGGATCCATCTGCTGAAGCTGAAAACTTCACAGAACTCCTTAATAGCCAACTCCATAACAGCCAACTCCCTAATACCCCATCATTTGCTAGCCAAATCCCTGATGTTTCTCAAGTGGTTGAGACCCGTAAAGAGAGAAGAAAATGGTCTCCGGATGAAGATATTTTGCTTTGTAGCTCTTGGCTAAACACAAGCAAGGATGTTGTTGTTTCCAATGAGCAAAAGCATGACGAATTTTGGAAAAGAGTGGTTGCTTTCTTCAATGCTTCCATCAAGCAAGTTGGCTTTCAAGATAGAGAAGCTATACACTTGAAGCAGAGATGGCAGAGGATCAATGATAGTGTGTCAAAGTTTGTAGGCTGCCATTCCACTACTTCAAGACAAAGAAGCAGTGGCCAGAATGATGATGATGATGATGTGTTGAAGGTCGCCTATGATCTATACTTCCAAGATCATAAGGTCAAGTTCACTCTTCAACATTGCTGGCTTGAACTGAGAAACGACCAAAAATGGCGTGCATCTACAGCTGGAAAAGGGGAACAAAGCTCTAAGAGAAGGAAGCTTGATCAATGCACAAACTCTTCAACCGCAAAGGAGGTGAGACCAGTGGGAGTTAAAACTGCTAAAGCATCCAAAAATAAGGTAGGTTCCAAAAAGAAAGGGAGTGTTGACAGTGAGAATAGTGTCAAAGTCTTTGATTACATGTGGATCATCAAGGAGAAAGACTTGGTTGTTAAGGAGAGAATGGCTAAGGTTGGTATATTAGAGAGTCTAATAGCCAAGAAAGAACCACTTTGTGATGAGTAAATGGCTCTAAAGTCCAAGCTCATCTCTGAAATGCTTGGAGTTTAAGTGCAAATGTCTCTGTTTAATTTTTAAAGTCTATGTTTCTATTTTTTCAAGTTTAAATGTTGTTTATGTTTATGTTTGAAAGTTTAAATGTTGTTTAAGTTTGTGTTTATGTGTTGTTTAAAAGTTCCAGGATGTTATGTGAACTAAAAATGTATGTTTGCCTTATGAAATAAAGTGTTTATGTGTTGTTTAATAGTTGTTCTGTCTCTGCTTTAACTTTTGATCTTTTCATTTAAAAGTCTTGTTATGTGTAATATGTTTGTTGCAGAAGAAGATGATTGTAAAGAATAACAAGAGGAAGAAGTAACAGGTGCAGAAGAAGATGATTGTAAAGAAGAATAAGAGGAAGAAGTTACAGATGCAGAAGAGTCTTGTTTTGTGTAAGTTTAGAGTCTTGGTTATGTTTAAGCTTTTGTTAGGTTGTGGTGTGTTGTGTGTTTAAGTGATAAGGAAAAATAGTTAAAGTGAATTTAAGCTTGTGTTTAAGTAATGTCTGTGAGTTTAATGTTTGGTTTAATTAATTTTTTGTGTTATTTTGTGTGTAGGTAAAGTGACCAAAGGACAAAGAAAGTGAGAAGAAGATGATGGTAAAGTGAGAATGACAAAATTTTGTTAGTTTGTGTCACGGTTTTCTTGTTGGTATGTAGTGTATTGCTAATGCGTTTGAACTTTTATTTGTCACGGATGTGTTGGTATGTAATGTATTGTTGATGGTAAAGTGATAAGGACAAAAATTTTCTTGTTGATTGTCAATTGGTTTGGACTTTAATGTCTCACGATATCAAATTCTTTTAAATGCTTCTTCTACTTTATTCTTCTCATACAAACCTTCTTCTTCTCAAACAAGAAGTCTTCTCCTTTATAAATTTTCTCAAACAATAATATAAGTTATTATGTCTTCTTTTTCTCATAATGTTGATTTTGATTTTGATCAACAATTTGAGCAATGTTTTGAAGAAGAATTTGATAATGTTCTCAAATCCCATCTAGTGTCAAATACAAAGAAACGACGTTACATAGAAAGAAATCGAGAAGAAGGTCATAACCGTTTATGGAACAATTATTTGAGTGATGAAACAACATATCCGCCCAATCTATTCCAAAGACGGTTTAGAATAAACAAGAACTTGTTCATGAAAATAGTTGCCCGTTTATCCGATGAAATTCCGTTTTTCAACAAAGAAGAGATGCTACCGGAAGATTAGGTCTCTCCGGACTACAAAAATGTACGGCGGCAATTCGTATTATGGCTTATGGTTTTGCGGGGGATATGGTTTACGAATATCTTCGGCTTGGTGAAAGCACTTCCCTGTTATGTTTGGAGAAATTTGTCCACGGTATCATATCTTTGTTCGGGGATGAGTACCTAAGACGACCTACACCCGATGATCTGCAACGTTTATTACATGTTGGAGAAGCTCGAGGATTTCCCGGGATGATAGGGAGTATTGACTGTATGCATTGTGAGTGGAAGAATTGCCCCACCGCTTGGAAATGCCAATATACTCGTGGTTCCGAAAAACCGACAATTGTCCTAGAAGCTGTAGCTTCACATGACCTATGGATTTGGCACGCCTTCTTGGTCCACCAGGTACTTTAAATGATATCACAGTTCTTGAGCGTTCACCGGTATTTGATGATATTTTAAATGGTCGAGCCTCAAAAGTTCGTTACATTGTAAATGGCCACGAGTATCGATTGGCTTACTATCTAACTAATGGTATTTATCCGAAATGGGCAACTTTTATCCAGTCAATTACACTTCCTCAAGATCCAAAATCATCATTATTTGCTATATCTCAAGAATCTGTTAGGAAAGATGTTGAACGTGCTTTTGGAGTTCTGCAAGCTCGATTTGCCATCGTCAAAAATCCGGTTTTTTTTTGGACAAGGTCAAGATTGGGATGATAATGAGAGCATGTATTATACTACACAATATGATAGTAGAAGACGAACGAGATGGATACACTCATTTCAATTTATCAGAATTTGATCAACAAGAAGGAAACGGGAATGCACACGTCGATTATACGTATTCAACGGATATGCCTACAAATCTCGTCAATGTGATGCAAATCGAAACCTAATTCGAGAGAGATTAAAACATGACCAACTAAAAGAAGATTTGGTGGAACACATATGGCAAAAATTTGGATCAAATTAAGATTACATACTTCGGTTGTTATCGTTCTAAATTTTATAATTTCTTGTACGCAATGCATTTCATGTACGTTCCATCTTTCATTAGTATTTGTGATATGTAAACTATAATGATTAAAAAAATTAAAAAATTTATGAATCGAGAAATTGTTTAATCAGATTGTGAAATATAATTTGCAATATAATTAATGAATTAAATTATAATTTGTCAAATGAAATATAAAAAAAAAAGAAAAAAAACTTAAGGGTCAAGAGTATCTTAATCATTGGAAGCCAAATTTTATAAATACTAATCTAAAATTTCTTAAACATTAAATGTAATAAAGAAATGTTTTAGCACCCTATTAGGCAACTCATTAAACTCCCCACTAATAAAAATGCTCTAACCTATTGAAAGTGTACGTTTTGGATTAATATGCATATTTTAATGATTAGTATAAAAAGAATGATTATATGGAAAATATAAATTAAACTATTGAAAATATTTATTTTAAAATATTTTATAGTGTATATAATAAACAAATTTATTCCATCAATAAATTAAATAAATAATTTATTTTCTAATTTTTGAAAATATAAAAAATTTAATTTCTAAAAATAATAATTTATATATATACACGACCATAGAGATTAAAAGAGTACTAAAAGAATGTGACAAAGAAAAATGAGCGATTTCTAAAGTATAGAAAAATAACTTTACCTTTTTACGAATTTTGTTCTTTTGTAATTCAACATACAATTACCATCAACAAAAGAAATACTTCAACTATTTCTTCTTTTGTTTAATTTTCGTTAAAACGAATTTCATATAAACGTATTAAAACTTTCTTCAAAATTTTGGTGCTTGAATGAAGGGATTCAGAAACATCAACATGAGAAACAACGATGACATCACGATAACGACAGATCCAAATTTTCATTTGTAGCTGGAAACTCTAAGTAACTAACTCAAAGAAAAAATTCTAGGCTGAGAAAAGAAAATATTTCTCTCTCCTCACAAAAGAAAAATGTTACGATAATCAATGGTGGATTATTAACGTTAATACGATATATGCTATCTTGGAAGACTCACAATACGAACTACCCAAACTCCATAAATTGTAATCAATACATTACAGCATGCACGCTATTACACGAAAAGTTCAGTTTGATTTGAAAAGAAAACTACTTATCCAAAACATTTGTCTTCTAACTACTTATCCTACACTCATATGCTGACACACCTTCCTCCGAGAAAACTGCGATCATCGAGATGCCAAAGAAATTAATTTTCACATCATGAAAATATACAATGGCACAACCAAGCCCGCTAATCTTGTTGCTCAATATAATAAATATATGACCAACATTTTAGTGGTTTATTAATTTACCCAACGACTCAATCCACTCTTTCGCATCTCTTATTGGCATTTTTGTCGAATAGTTTGTGAGTAGTAGGACTTTTGAAAATAAATTGATGATGATATTTACATGGAACTACAATGCAAGGGGTAATCCCATCATACTTATGTTGGGCGCTTCAATAAAAAAATTGTGTCTATACCTAGTTGCAACGTGTACAACGGTCTTATCATCATTGGAATTATGTATACTTTCTGACAAATATGTATAGAAAAATTTGACTAATTTGTTTATGGACGGATATAAATTACCGACGAATATATACCAACAGAATTATGACGCTTTACTAAGGGATAATTACTGTGGATATTTAGTCGTAAATTCGTACCATCGCTATATGTGGTCGCCGGTCCTCCGTCAAAATGGGATTTGTCATTATATTTATGACGACAACCCAACATAATATATTGGTACATTAAAGGCGATCGGTTCATTTTCGTACCATCAACCATTGGTTAACGGTCGGTAAATTGATGAATTAAACCGATGAATTAACGACAGACAGAACCAATGGTTTATGGATACAATGTAACCGATTGAATACCGATGGATTGAAAAAATAAACAAAAAAAATAAAATTTTATTTAAAATTAACAATAAATATTTAATAAATTAAGTAAAACTGAAAAAATTAATTTAACAAATTAAATAGTAAAAAATATAATAATAAACTACAATGAATACTAAATTCCGAACCATGCTGTCCGATGGTAATAGGTCAAGCATTTTTCTTCTCGACAAAGAACGTTGGCTTCTCCATGTGCACCTCATTGAATTTGACTGTTTCGTTAATGGTGATCTTTTCATTTTTTGATGAAAAGTAAGTTATAAGAAGATGTTATGAAGCCACACAAACAGTAAAACTTAGAGTAATAACAAGCATACACTTAAATTTTAATGAAAAAGTTTGTCTACTTTATAAAAGAAGAATACTTTGCCTAGAATTCGGTAATCTGTCGGTTCTTGTAAAAACACGATAAACTGAGCATTTTTTGTTTTGTTTTCTCGAAATGAAGAAGAGAAGTGTTTCAGGTTACAACGAATTAAACCGTTATAACTAATTATCGTTAATCCGTCATTTAATACTAAAATATTTAGTGTGCATCAGTTCCAAATATTTTTGGAATCTGTTTCCCGTATTAATTTTTAGGTTTCGTCTTATTTCTGCCATTAAATATCGACGGATTATTGACGGGTGTTCATATGAAATGCTTTTAGTTTTTTCTGATGAATTTCCGATGTGTGTTGAAAGAAGTTCGTTGGTTATATGTCTGTTCTTTTTCTTTATCGTGTTCTTACAAGAATCGGCGGATTACCAATGACCTTCTACGACATCCGTCGGTAAGTCGTCGAAAATTATTCGGGACTCGATTTAGTTTTTATGGAGTACCATAATTGTTATGTGAACAAAAAACTTCTCAACAAACTAAGAAATGATCATAAATATGACATATAAGATTTTGGACAACCTTATAGCTAACTCATTAGTAACATGTAAAGTTAGTTCATAAACCATTTTGTTCATAATGTTAAAGTTTCCAACACATTTTTACTTTAAGAAAAAACAATTTTATTTCTTAACAATCTAGTGTCCTAAGTTACATTCATGTTTACAAGTTGTTTTCAATCAATTTCTTCTTCATTTTCGTGGTTTAGGGATTAGAGACTCGTATAACCGACATATTACGTTTGTTAACAATGACATTCCAACGGAAGTTTACCGTTTTGTTGATAATCTGTTGTTTTATGAGAAACTAAGATTGATCTTTTCTTAAGAATTGTAAACGGCAGATTCTCTTTTCTTAAGAACTGTAAACAGCGGATTTATGACGGTTGTTTCATGGTATTGATAATCTTTTGTTTTTTCAAAAAAAAGTTCACGTATTTGATAAGTATTAATGAGTGTTAATACTTCATAAAAAAATTCTTAACAAAAACTAAATTATTTTAAATTGAAAACAATATTCTTTATGAAAGGCACACCATGAAATCAAATGAAACACATTTAAAACGTACTAGAAAAAAATTACATAAGTTAACAAATAAAAATTTAAAATAAATTATACAAATATATATATTATAAAGATACTAATCATTTGATGACGACGAACTATCAGATGGAATTGAGTCAACATCATCTTCGAATTCTCATCCTCATATACATCATAAGTAGCAACGTCTACTTCCTCGAACCTAGTGAAATCAACTACAAGTTCTACACTTGTGTCAGAAGGTTCCAATTGGGCACCCATATTGCGACCAACATGTTGCATAGGCTCATGGTGTTCTAGAATACTTTGTATCATATCCCTCGAATTAATTTCAGTCACTATTATCCAAGGATCTTGTTTGTCTCTTATGCGGGGATACCTGATATATGATACCTATGCAATGAATATATACAATTATAATTACAAATTAATAAATTAGTTTATAATTAATTATAATTAACATATGTACCTGTTCCACTTGTGTTGCAAGGATAAACGGATCGTATCCTGCTAATTTTCTTCGAGAGTGTATGGATGTAACTCCAAATTCATCTGTTTTTGTTCCTATACCGTCAGTTGGATCGTACCAGTCACACATAAAAATCACACAACGCAAGTTTAATATTCTTGGGTAGCATACCTCAAGAATTTCTCGGAGAATTCTATGATACACAATGTCACCAGACTGGATCATGATACCGTGATCAACAGTTGTCCTCGAACCCCTACTGTCATGGACCTTAAAAGAAAAACCACTAGTACAATACTTCGGATATAACTTGACAATGTAGGTTGGACCTTTAATGAAGTCAAGCAACCGTGTAGAATATTGTTCTCATCCGATATTTGAGCGAATATCTAGCAAATCAATATGAGTATTCAATTATCAATTATTAATGAATTAGTAAGTAAACTAAATGTATTTTCTTATGTTTAACAAGTCAAGGTATAAATTTTTTTCTTTTTTAGTGCATCAACTTCATAGTTTTAGTAATTTAGAAAATGATGATGTACAACCTCATGTAAATATATATATATATATATATATAAGATGTTAATTTATGTAAATTAATCAATAATGATATTATATATATGTGTGTATATATATATATATCTTTCGAAAAGATATGTTATATCATCACAATTCATCATAATATATTTGCGCAAATGTTGGTATTGTTGTTTCGTGAGCACGCGATCTTGTTTTTGCTGGTAAGACGACCAACTTGCTCAAAAATGTTGGAGAGGTAAACATGATAAGTTGGTCGTTGTACACCATCATCCTGTCGGTTTGTTCGACAAGATTTTGTGCATACGGTAAGGATGATCATGATCCAGAAATTGTCAATGACAATCAAACGAACACGTCTTTCTTTCATGCTTTAATCGAAATGCATCAGTGTCATCATTACAATATGGACATGCCAATCTTTCGTGCATTAACCATCCATATAACATACAATATGCTAGAAATCTATAATGGTCCATCGTCCACATAAGGACCACATGCATATGAAAATTCTATTGTAACGATACATCATACATCTTTTCTCCCATTTCTCCACAAATGCTTCAACTCATGTATCAATAGCTAAAGAAATATATCAAGAGCTCGCTTTGAATGATCGGGCCCAAGAACAAGAATTGAAAGAATAAGAAACTCTCGTGCCATGCACAAAAATGGCGGAAAATTGTATGGTGTTATAATTATTGGACACAAATAATTTGTCTCTCGTGCTTTTCAAAAGGACTGAAACCATCCGTACATAGCCCAAGATAGACGTTTCGTTTCTCAAACACAAAATCCGGATATGTGCTCTAAAAATGATGACGTGTCTCTACATCTGACGGATGTGTAATATTCTTCCCATCAAATATATGTTCAGCATGTCATCTCATTGTCGTTGATGTACGATTGGATTTATACATCATCTTTAATCTTTCAACTAACGGTAAATGCCACATTCGCTTGTATGGCACTGAGACTCCTCCACATGTATCCTTATAACGTGGCTTCCGACAATAGCGACAACTTTTCTGATTCTCGTCACGCCTTCACTATATCAAAAAATTTATCAACACACACATCTATAATTTGATACGACAAACCAATACCCAAAACAAGCTTTTGTATCTCGTAGTATGATTTTGGAACATTGTTATCTGCGGGCAGTATGTCCTCACAAAATCAACAATTGCATCTAAGCATTTTTCATCCAAATTATAATCACTCTTTATCGTCATCAACCTGTTTGTGGATGACAAAAGAGAATGATCATATCTACACCTTTATATAACGGTTGCAACATTTTTGCAACTACTCTATACGATCAAAGATTTGCTACTACTTGTGAATTTTATCGTAATCACAAAATGAAATAGCAAATTAGTCTCAAAAGCTTGTAACTCATTTGCGACTACATATTTTGTGGCCATTTTATTTTTGATGATTCGCCATTTGCAAATAGTTGTTAAGTAGTGACTAAAAATTTCTACAATTTTGCATCCACGTAGCACATCTGTATAGTCGTAAAATGGTCACTATTATTTGCGACTACTTTGCATCTACCATTATGATAATTGCAATCCATTCAAAAAATGTGCGACTAGTTTGTAATTATATATTTCAAGTGTAGCCGTACAAAAGTCGCTAATGTTTATGGCTACTTTTTGACTCTATTTGTTATTTCTTTAAATTATATTTTATATTTAAACATTTTAAAATTAAAACATTAAATTAAAATAAATATTTAAAATTTTAATGCAAAAATATTTTAAAAATTAAAATATTATTACAAGTCATAAAAACACAATACATAATTAAATTGTTCAACGAAAATGAGAAAATAGATTATGAATAAGGTGCATGAGTAGTATTTGGAGTTGTATGATTAGATGTAGGAAGTGGTTGTGCAACCATATATACTGCAAAACCTAGTTCTTAATTCCTAAAATATCTTATCATCATCTCCAACTTACCATTTAGTTATGTTGCTCAACACTATTTATGTAGCTTCAACATCACGGTGTGATATCTCATCTCGAATTTCATCAACATGTTGAGCATTCTTAGCAGTTTGCTCCTTAATATTCTTCCAATGAGAAAAATGTTGTAGAACTTGAACTCGCATCACTCTGCTTCTTGCCTCCTGACTCATTAAAATGTGATAAACTACCAAGTCCATAAAAATTTCCTCAATCGTCGAGATCAATATACTAAAATGAAAATGCCAAAACAAAAACTCAATTTCATGCCAAAAAATTAACAATGTCAAAAACAAAAAGTTAAAGGTAAATACAAAAAATTAATATATTCGTGAATAATACATTGATTTGTTATGTTGTAGGTTATGAATGTCATGAAGTACCACCACCGAAAGACTCACAAAGATCCCATGCATACTGAGTTGATATATCATCCAATTTCTGATAAGCTTCATATATTTTTTGGGTTCAAATCAACAAATTTTTCATTGGTTGTTATGTGCGTCTTTATGAACACTTCTCCAAGCACCACCGGTCTTTCCAATTTATATGCCTAATTAATTTTTAAAACATGTTATAATAATTAATATGAAATATATATATATATATAATAAAAATTAAAATTAAATTTTATCATCTCTTGTTGAATCATAGACAGGTAATTGACGTGACACATGGGTAGAGACCTCAAGTTCCTTACGAGGTGAAAACTGAGACTTGGACATGGTTCTACTCCTCTCTTTTGCATATTCAGCCTCCCAATATGTGGGCATTGTAATCGAAATCTCTTCTCCTATCCATCTCATTTATTTTTTTCTCGTATTTACTTGTCTCGCCATTCCTTTGAGATGTCGAAGACGCACTTTTTCAAATGCTTCTCGCATGAATAAAGTTATAACTGGATCCCTTTTATAAATTTGCTACATAAAAATAATATAGTTAGAACCAAGAAGAAAATAACATTCATATAGTTAATGATGTAAATGTTCTATAATTTATTTTAAAACTAAGAAATATCAATCTTGAATATATTAAAAGATGATTAACCAACTATAATATGATCCATAAAAATTTTCTTTCAAAATCTTCGAAACCTTTCAGTTTAAAATTTTATCCTCTCGATTAAACCAACAAAAAACTGAAAATACATATTCTTTTTAATGTAAAATCTCAATCCTAAACAACAATTAGAACTCATGAACATCTTTTTACACATCAATTAAACCTTGTATTAAATCTTAATACACATTATGTAGCCAAATCAATTACAATTCAAACTAAGAATATACATCCAATCTAACTTAATAATATTCAATTATATCCAATAACAAATATTCAACATAATAGCTAAAAATTTTTAGAAGAAATCATTACAATAATTTATTTTATGTCGGACAGAGAATCAAATAGATTATATAATTTCCAACCCAATATGTAAAGAAAATCCTCAAGAAAAATGGTTTGATTTTCTTGGGCCACATTTTGGTTGAAAATTTTGGCTTCAAGTTCACAGTTTGACTAGTGGAGGTGCCATTGGTGGTGGAATTCGGTGCAATGGTGGAGGCGGTTGGATCGCTGATGATGAAACTTTTGTCTTGAAGATTTGGGTAAAAGAATATCTCATTAGAAGTTGGGAGATACTTGAATTTTCAGCAGGTGAAGAGCATGTGTAGTGAAAAACATGACCTCCACGACCACTTTGCCATTTTTTCCGGCACCAGCCATTAGCATATATGGAGGTGGTTTTGCGATTTCACGAAGAAGGAAAAAGAAATACGACCTCAAAAGGAGATCCTTATTGGAGAGGCTAAATGTCATGATGTTCCGTAACATGACCTTGGACGAGAAGATTCTTTGTCCCCATATCTTTTATTCTATGCAAAGAGGTTTTTATCGAAAGTCACAAAAGGTCGGAGATGGATGGGAAAATAATAGACTTTAAGATTGCTCGAGGCAGCCCATCAGTCTCTCATATTTCATTCACAAACAATAGTATATTTTTTATAAGGCAAAATTAGAGCAGTGCAATACAGTTATGGATATCATTAGAAAATATGGAAAGACTTCAAGCCAACAAATTAATATGTCAAAATCATCGTTTATCTTTGGATAACGAACTACAGTGAAAGCCTCAGTTAGGAGCATGTTTGGTAGAACTATTCTGGAAATATAGGAACATATTTAGGTTTTATTGAAAATATATGAGGTTCTAAAAGTAACATCTTCAAATATATACGAGAAACATTGGAGGGACGAATAATGGGTGGGTATGAAAAGTTTTTGTTGAAGGGCGGAAATGAGATTTTGATTGAATTAGTATATGATGTTTTGGTATTAATGCTTCAGTGCTTGGTCGAGAAGCTAACGAGCGGGATTACAAAATATATTTATTATATTTTATATTATAATTTTATATATTTCTTTATAATGTCATCACGCTTTTTCTTCAATATATACATATTTATGTTTTGATATATTTATAATTATTATTTTATAACTTATATAAAATATACAAATAAGTTATACTACCATAATTATAAAATTATATTCTATAACGTATTTTAGCGCATGGCATGAAAATCATCTAATGTGGCTATTATTTTTGGAATGAAACATGTTAGTTTTGTTTAAACATTATAAATAAAACAAACTTTAAAGACTAACAATATAAAAGTATTAAACTGATCAAAGCTGGAAAATAACAGTTATTATTTCAAATACTCCAAACTACGTTGTGAGAAACACCTTAAATATCAAAAAATTAATTTCCTGAATATATCATAATTTTATGTTAAATTATTTGGATGTCATTATAATTCTTTAGGCTATGTACAATGCAAAAACATATTTAATCATTTCATTACTCACTTTTAACCTTCCACATCATCATCTCTCTCATCCGCATATTAATTCAACTTTCATTCAACAATCATACCTTACAATGCACTAGTTTAATAAAATTCAACACTCTACCCTACCACTTTTATTTTAATTAAAACAATTAAACTAAAATAATTTTCAAAAATTGTTATTTTACTTTTATTTTTAAATTATTTTTGCAAATAAAAAAATACAAATAGATATTTTATTATTAAAGTAATATAAATAAAAATCTGCTAAAAAAACTTTGCAACGTAAACAAATCTGCAATGTTAATAAAAAAATATGCAATGTTAATAAAGATCTGCATTATTGAGATTCATTGATATTTTTTTTTCTTTGTCCAAATCAAATGAAACACGTTTCTGTTTATAGAGGAAAAGAAATTATGAATTTTGGTATTAAATTTATAAATATAAAAAATAATTTATTATACAATAATTAAGCACAAATAATTTGGATGGAAAAATATCAATAATCTCAAGAACCATTAGATACCCAACACCTCATATTATCTTTATACAATAAATATTTAATTTTGCAACCAATGTGACATATATCCGATTTTTTCCATTCAACTAGGGTTAAAATAATTCAACCATTGAATACAGTTTCAATTTTTTTTGTTATTCGAATTAATGTATTGTAAAGATTAAATAGTTATATTCAACTTCTCATTCTATCTAGGCTTAGTGAAACATATCAAACTTTAATATTGGAGTTAGAGTATACGGTAGCAAAATATTAATTATGTAATAAATGAATTTAATTAGTAGTTGGTTTAATAACTTCAACCACTAGATTATTGATGGAAGAAAACTAAATGACTTTAGTCTTCGTTTAATCTTGTCAAACCAGACCCCTAAATATTTCTCGGAGAAAAAAAAGAAGATTTACTGTGCAAGTGAACTAAACAGAGAAGAAAACGAGGAGAGGACGAATCTACAAAGGGAGAGAATTCGGTATTCTTCTTGTTTAATTCTTTCCGCATTTTAATATTCCACGAATCTCTGTTTCTTCGTCAATCTCATATCCCCAAAGTGTCTGGATCTGCGATTTGAGTTCAATGCGAACATCGAATGGATTTCGAATCTTAGGAAGAATCGGGGAAAGGGAAGCGTGTAGGTCAGGAAAGCAAGTGATAAGAAGATTACGTTGAAGAGAAGCAAGTTTTGAAATCGACATTAACTTTGAAGGCTCAAGTATCGTTGTTGGTTGGGTGGCTACAGTGATGGAATCGCGGATGGATCAGTATGAGATCATGGAGCAGATCGGCCGAGGCGCGTTTGGCGCCGCCATTCTCGTTCATCATAAGGCCGAGAGAAAGAAGTAATGCCTTCTTGTGTCTATTTATCTCCTTTTATCTGAAGATTCTTCTAGTGATTTTCTCCATATCGTGGTTTAGGTACGTTCTGAAGAAGATCAGATTAGCTAGGCAAACGGAACGTTGTCGGAGATCTGCTCATCAAGAGGTAATTTTAGAACATAATTTTATTGAGATTCAAACACGATTTATCCCCCGAAATTAGTTTATCTGATCTCATTAGTGAAATTTCCAGATGGCCTTGATTGCTCGGGTTCAGCATCCTTACATTGTGGAGTTTAAAGAAGCTTGGGTTGAGAAAGTATGTTGATAGAACTTTAATTTGGATATTGGATTTTGCTTTGCTTATACGAGCTAAATTTCAAATGTAGGGTTGCTATGTTTGTATTGTCACTGGATACTGTGAAGGTGGAGACATGTGAGTTTGTTTACTTTTGTCAAAAAGATCTTCTAGTTTTGGTGTCTCTTTTTGTTGTTTAGCTCACAGAAGTCAACGAATAGGTTTAATGTTTTCCAGGGCTGAGCTGATGAAAAAGTCAAATGGTGTTTATTTTCCTGAGGAGGTACTGACTTACTTTCTGTCGCCTGAAACCTTCTCTAAAAAACAGGATTTTGTGGTTGAATGGTGTTTTTGTTTTCTTTTGCAGAAACTCTGCAAATGGTTTACTCAACTGTTATTAGCTGTTGAGTATCTGCATTCTAATTATGTTCTACATCGTGATCTAAAGGTAAAAACATTGGCAAAATTTAGTTTTCTGAACTATTGTTTCAGGTTAAAGTTTTATATGAACTTATTGTAAAGCCTGCTTTTTCCAGTGTTCTAACATTTTCCTTACAAAAGATCAAGATGTCCGGCTTGGTAAGTATAGTTTTATGGTCCACCATTTTGACCTGCACCTGAATGTAAACTGTTTTTTCAAATATTATGTTTCACCTTGTGTTGTATACAGGGGACTTTGGTCTCGCTAAAACTTTGAAGGCGGATGACCTAACTTCCTCGGTATGTCATGAACGTCTTTGTACATTGTATATGTAAAATTGATTTAGGATAATTGGTCATGGCAGGGTATGGCTCTGTAAATGTATAGCTGGTACTAATGGAGCACTAGCAATCCATAAAATTTGACATAGGCTATCCCAACTTAAGTACATGATGATATCTATTGCATGATTTTAACAAATGATTGTTAGGATTTATATGATGATAAGAGATACTATCTTATTATATAAATCGGAACGCTTTTCATGTAAGCGCGACACGGAAGCATGTGTCATTGTTAATCAAGATTATGACATGTGTCAACGTAATATTTTAAACCAATAAAATCTTTCTTATTGCTAGTTTATTACTTTTCTAATATAATAGAAAAGGCAAATAGGTAATGTTCTTTGAGTATTTTTGTTTTTTAATCTGAGAAATAGATACTTCTGTTTTTTTAATTTGGAAAATAGATAGTTTTGTTTTTTTATTTGAAAAATAGGTATTTTTGTTCATTCACGCGAACTATTCATCATTCATAAAATCAATTCATCATTCATACAAACAATTCACCATTCACATGAGTAATTCACAATCATCATTCATAGAAAATTCATCATTTCACGAAACGAAAAAAGTACCTAAATGACTTTTATAAAATACCCTTTTAGCAAATTATAAAACTATTTAGTACCCTATTACCCAATTTTCTCTTATTCTTTTATATGGAAACACATAATAACAAGCATTATAACAAAAGAAAAAACTGATTTTATAACTAAAACATATATTATATAATTATAAGATTAAAATAACAAAAATATACTATGTTTAAAAGATTCATAGTATAAAATGAAGAGTAAAAAATATATATAATTTTATGTTTGTTTACAGCTAAAAACCATAATATGTTAATATTAATTTTCATGATAGTTTTTTTTGTCACCAAATACATAAAAAACTAGAAATCTATTGAAGCGTCTATGGTCATCCACATAAGTAAGCAAGAACCAACAAAAGTAAAATATCGATTGCGCCACGATAGTTTATATATAAAGAAGAAAGTGGTGGATATACATAAAGTAGGTTTATTTCAAATTCCTAAATGTTTTAGCGTAGATTTAAAATTTCTAACAATATTTAGAGTATTTCAATAAAATTGTCTGTATATAATATGTGATAACTTACAAGGCAAAATGTACAACGATAGTAATCAAAACGAAACTAGGGATCAAAATAAATAAATAAATATAAATTATAAGATTAAAGGAATAGAATTTATAGAATATTAATGGTATAAAATTTGAAGAGTAAAAAATATTTATACCTTTTATTTTTTAAACAGCTAGAAAACCACAATATATGTTGATATTAATTCTAAAGATAGTAAATGTCATCATGATAATTATAATAGTGTTAATTATTTTGATTATCGTTTGTTATTGTATATTAAAAATTATGTTGTTACGTCAAGTTGGTTTGTTCAACTTTAAAATTTATACGTCTTAATTTTTATTATCTTGTTTATTTATAAGAGAACTAGTAAAAATATAACAAAAATTCAGTCTCAAATGATAATATTTTTTCCAAAATACTATTGTTTATTAATCTTAGCATTCAAAATCTAAATATTATTTATACATGCATATCATGTGGGTCCTAGCCACAACATGATTTACAAGAGTCATGGGTTATTTATCTCATTTCAAATTGGTTATGAAGTGGATCGCCATAAGTTTTAATGTTATTATGATAATCCTTTGGATTGCTCTCAAGCTTCTGAACTGATACTAGTGTGACAAAGACTTTGGTTTTTATGACTCATGGTATTTTGCATGTAGGTTGTTGGAACTCCAAATTACATGTGCCCGGAGCTGCTTGCTGATATCCCTTATGGTTTTAAATCAGATATCTGGTCCCTAGGTAAGTGTGTAACCCTGTCCTTTGTAACATTTAAGAATCTTGATATTGCCACTGAAGTAAAGACTCTTTGCTGGTGAACAGGCTGTTGTATATATGAGATGGCTGCATATCGGCCTGCTTTCAAAGCTTTTGTAAGCAAATTAGTTTCTCTGTATATTGTTAATTGTCAATGATTTCCCATGGTCTGGTGGGTGACTGATCAAAGAAGGATGTGTGGCATTCAAATTTATGGTATATAATGGTCTCAGGATATGGCAGGGCTTATAAGCAAGGTTAATCGCTCCTCAATTGGTCCGTTGCCTTCATGCTATTCACCATCTTTGTAAGATTTTATTCTCATCCGAAGCCTAATCTGGTCTCTATGTATCTTTGATTTGACACTTCATCTTGCCCAAAATATTATGCATATGTGTTTTACAAAATGTTGTATGCGAATGGTTGTATATAACATGCTAACGAATACGTGTTCTTTGAAAGTTACTTCCAATCAAAGTTCTGTTGGTGAAAACGTTTTTTGATCAGCAAATGCATCTATAAATGGTCGATTTTTAAGCAAGTGTCAAGGGTTGAAAGGCCTAGTTATATAACATTTCTCTTCATTTTAATATTTATTTTTCATATTGCAGAAAACAACTCATCAAGGGGATGTTGAGGAAGAATCCAGAGTATCGGCCAAGCGTATGTTTTCTTTTAGAATCAGAAACTGTCTGCTTAAGGGCCACTCGTCAGAATGAAATATTCTTCTTCTTTTTGTGTTCAGGCCTCCGACATTTTGAAGCATCCTTATTTGCAGCCATATGTTGAGCAGTATCGTCCAGCAA
Organism: Iberis pinnata; assembly: GCA_900406425.1. NCBI lineage: Eukaryota > Viridiplantae > Streptophyta > Magnoliopsida > Brassicales > Brassicaceae > Iberis > Iberis pinnata. The sequence goes on along the minus strand of OVBE01004420.1, from coordinate 4,308 downwards.
TTTCAGAAACATCTATAACTCCAGAAAAGCCTCTTAATTCTCGTGAGGGCCGGAGGAGTATGGCTGAAAGCCAAAACAGCAATAGTTCAAGCGAAAGAGATAACTTCTATGTGTGTGACAAAAATATCAGATCTGAAGCTCCAAGTAATAGTAATAATAAAGTCATTGAGACCGATGCAGTTTCCGTTGATGATGAAGACATTCTCGACCATGCTGAGAACGAAAATGTCCATGGTGTTTCAGCAACGAAAACAGACAGTCATGGGATTCTAAAGCCCTCACACAGTGACCTACAGCGACCAGAAATAATTCAACCAAAGCACCCAAAAACTATCAGAAACATCATGATGGTTTTGAAAGAAGAGAAAGCTAGAGAAAATGGCTCACCCATGAGACCTAATCGAGGAAGACCATCTAGTGTTCCGACACAAAAGAATAATATTGAAACTCCATCAAAGATTCCCAAACTTAGTGACATTGCTCATAGGTCCAAGACTAATGCAAATATGCCTATCCCACCGTCAAAGCTAGCTTCTGATTTCAGTAGGACTCCAGGAGCAATACCACCGAAGCATCATGTACTTCTCGCTCTCTCTCTCTATCTCTCTCTCTGCCTCACTCCTGTTTCCAAATTTTGTAAGTATTATAATGATTTCATATGACAAATTCATGTTGCAGATGCCAGTGATTGAATCTTCTCCGAAACTTAAGCCTAGAAATGACAGAATCTCACCTGCTCCTGCTGCTGCTAAACACGAGGCCGAAGAGGCAATGTTAGCTAAGCGAAGGCAAAGAACACCTCCTACTTTACCAAGAAGAATGTCTTTGGTAGCGCAACAGTCGAAACAATTAGGAGCAGATATTCCAAATATGCCAGCCAAGGAAACCATGAAGCATCATCCATCATTGCCGTCAGAGACTGAAACTAATTATCATCAATCTCGTGTCCACGCTTCCAATATGAATATGGTGGAGCCAAAAAGAACTTCTGTCGGATCTTCCAGAGGAATGCAGAGTGAAAGCAGCAACTCAATCTCCTCTTCTTTGTCCATGCAGGCATTTGAGCTTTGTGATGATGCTTCCACTCCATATCTCGACATGTTAGAACATACAACTCCTGATGAGCACCGGCGATCCCTTTACAGTGAATACTCCTCTTCATTTCCAGAAATCTCCTCAGATGATGCTATGATCCGCAGAGATGAACACAGCACCAGTATGCGGCTGACTGAGCTTCCCGACGCTATTCCTGATCTTCGAAACAACATTGGCCATCATCAGCTACAAGGAAGCTCTCCCACCGAGCCCAAAGATGACGGTCCTGAAATAATACAGAGCTACGAGCCAAACACCTCACTAAGACAACATGGTGATGACAAATCCACAGTCAAAGAGTTCGTCTCCTCGGTTCCTGAGATGCCTTTGCAGGTTGGACCATCTTTCCAAGTGGATTCCCACTCTGATTACAAAACAACCGTTGTGTCACAAAACTCAGCTCTCGAGAAGAACAATAATCCATCCCATCTTCATCCCGTTGTTGACGATGTCATACATGTTATCCGCCATAGTAGTTTCCGAGTAGGGAGCGACCAGCCAGTCATGGAAAGTGTTGAAGTAGGGGTCCAAAATGTTGATGTCGGGAAACTCATTAACGTTGTGAGAGATGAAGTGGAAGTGAGGAAAGTATCCACTCCATCTGAAATGACCGCAACGATGAGATCAATCATCTCAGAGTCTGCTGACTCAAGAACTGAAACCCGTCCTGATGAACCAGACCCCATAACTAATTACTCAGAAATCAAGAGTTTCAACTCATGCTCTGATTCTTCCCCCGCTGAGACCAGACCCAACTCATTCATGCCTGAAGAGGAAACAACTCCAGTTCCAGCTGTGAAAGAGACTTTGGACATAAAGTCATTTAGACAGAGAGCAGAGGCGCTTGAAGGTCTCCTAGAATTATCTGCAGATTTGCTGGAGCAGAGCAGACTCGAAGAGCTAGCCATCGTGTTGCAGCCGTTTGGGAAGAACAAAGTTTCGCCTAGAGAAACAGCTATTTGGTTGGCAAAGAGTCTTAAAGGAATGATGATCGAAGACATCAATAACAGTAACAGTGGTAGTAGCTCCAGGAATTGTTCATAAAGAAGGTATGTATCTTTCTTGCTATTTTCAAACAGAACTCTCTTCTCTTTCACTTTTTGCTTTTCTTATAACGTTTATATTCGCATAAAGTAACAATTCTTTCATTAAAAAAACCTTCTTTGTTCAAAGATCACATATATTTTCCAAATATTGAAAGTACAGTCGCCAATGTTCATTGTGTTTCAATTATTGTATATAGAGACCATATGAAAATTTTGATTGGTTATTTTTCTTCTCCATCCAGCCAATTTGATCTTTGTAACATTTTCATCTAAATCAAGGAAAAATAATATAGCAGCTGTGGAGGAACAAAATTGAATTTTGGCATCAAAGTGGCCTGATTTGCGTTACTCTTTGTAATTTTTTTTTTCCACGAAAGAACGACTTCTTTATTTATCGGTTATGTGAATACATCTAGTGAATCGACACACCAATAAGGTAAAGAAGTGCCAACAAAAGTAAAAACAACATTTCGCTCGCGAGATCGCCTAGCAAGTAGATCAGCTCTAAGATTAGACGATCTGTGTTGATAGATCAGGTTGAAAACATCATAGTGCTCCTTTAGCTGGAAGAATTCTTGTAATTCTGCTGCGAAGGCCGGCCACTCCAATGGGGAGTGTATCATTTGTGTCAGCTCGACTGAGTCGGTCAGAAAGAGGTTACAGAAACGACGCTTTAATTGAAGCGACTTCATTGCCCAAAGTAAACCATATAACTCACTGTGGACAGGTGATTGGTATTGGTCCAAACTTTTCATCCCCAAGATGTCTATAGTTCCATCTTGAAGTTGTAAGACCCAACCTAATCCACAAGTCCGGGAACCTTGTTTCCAGGACCCATCAATATAACACACAACAGGATGTTGATCCCATATTTGTGAAAGTCGAGGGTTGACACTGACTTCCCCTATCAGTACTCTTTGTTCCACATCCAATTTAGATTCATTTGCTGAAACCCATTCCCTACATTCCTTCAAGGCATGTTGGACTATATCTGATGGTGATTGATATTTGGCGTGATATACTATCGCGTTACGGGCCTTCCATATAAACCACAACAACCAAACAAAAACTCTATAAGTCTCTGCTTGAGGCGCAAGTATCTTGCTCTGATTCAGGAGAAACTGTATATTTTCAAGAAGGTGTGGGGATGGAGCACGACCATTCTCAAAAGCAATATTAGCTAGAGCCCAACACTGCCGTGCTGGATGGCATGTAAATAAAACATGATTTATGGATTCATCGTGATCACCACATTGAGAGCATACCAAGTCAACCTGTAATTTACGCGTTGCTAGTCGCACATTGACCGGGACGGCACCCGACAACACTTGCCAGAGAAATAGTTTCAATTTAGCCGGAGCGCTAATGGACCAGATTGCGGTTTTTAAAGAATTGATCGAGGGTTCCTGTAGTAGAACTAATGAGCTGGTATCAATAGCTACTAGAAATTTATATCCAGATTTAACCGAGTATTGGCCCGATTTTGTAAAGTGCCAACAAATATTATCGGCGACCATACTTGATGGCCGTATGCTTAAAACTAACGCCACATCACCCTCATCTACCATTTGCTCTACCATGGACCTTTTCCATTGATGGGAAACCAGATCGATTAACTCATGCACATGCATCCCTAAATTAATAGTGGCCATTTTGGGTTTTGCTGGTCTCGGTTGAAGTCCCGGTAACCAATTATCCGACCATGCTTTAATAGAATGACCCGTCCCCACTAAGTGGCGAAAACCGTCCTTAAAACGGTGAATGGTATTCCAAATACTCCGCCACCCATATGAGGGTCGATATGGTTTTGACGCCATAAATGGGGATTTTCGATGAAAATATCGACCGCCCATCGCTTTGGCCAATAAAGTTTGTCGATTTCGGTGAATTCTCCACAACTGTTTTGCCAATAAAGGCTGATTAAATTTCTCTAAATCCTTAAAGCCCAAACCGCCTCCAGTTTTGGGCAAACACATCCTGTCCCAGGAAATCCAGTGTACACCACGTGATTGACCGCTAGAACTCCACCAGAAATCAGCCACTGCGCTAGCTAATTTCTTAAGAAGTTGTTTTGGTAGACTAAAACAAGACATCACATATGTGGGTAGAGCTTGTGTAACACCCCGTTTCCGGTCAACCCTTTGACCAAAACCGAGGTTGTTACGTC
>OVBE01004419.1:0-24018 GCA_900406425.1 Iberis pinnata | reverse complement strand
TTAAACGACATTTTTATTTAAATCTTATAAGTTATATTAAAAATATATAATTTGAGTATAAATATAAATGTTTGATGACAGAATTAANTAACATTCAGTTAAATACATAACACCAATTTTACTCTTATAACATAATATAACAAAAATAAAATTTCCAAATATAAATATAAAAGTATAAATTCCATAACTTTATTAAATAATAAATTTAAGATATATAAAAAAAATTTATAATTTTGCCCCGTGCGATGCGCGGGGTGAATACCTAGTTAAAATTTAAATTCTAAACACTCAAAAATAAATCAAACTCGAAATGAAACCGGAATGCCTACCCCCAGGTGCAGTTGAGAAAAATAACACAAGAGTCTCCACTACCTTTTTAACATTTTTTATGAAATTATTTAAAATATAACAATATGATTAATATATAGTAAATTTATTGGGAAAAAGTCTTTTAAAATTTTAAATTTGTAATAATAAAACTAATTATTCCATATATTAAAACACATTTTTATTATTATTATTATTATTATTATTATTATTATTATTATTATTATTATTATTATTATTATTATTATTATTATTATTATTATTTAAAAATATCACTATAAACATAATCACATACCGCTAATTTTTATTCACTATTCAAACATTATCTCGCATCGCTAATTTTATTATAAACGCAGTTATTCTGTACCCCTACTTTTCTTTTTCGCGCTGCACTTATACGTACCATTCCGCTTATTTTTCTGTCTAGCACCGCTTAATTTGTTGTTACCATTCGAACCTTAATAATATGAATGGTAACAACAAATTAGCGGTGCGAAACAAAAAAAAATAAGCAGGGAGATACGTTTAAGCGCGACGTGAGAAAGAAAATTAATGGTGCAAGACAATTTCGGTTATATTAAAATTAGCGGAGCGGAACAATGTATAAATGGTGAATAAAAATTAGCGGTAAGAGATAATTTTGCATATAGTTTAGATAAAATTGTATCATTTGTATATTTAATAAAAATATCATTTATTTTTGAGTAAAGTAAGATAAAGACAGTTAATTGGATGGTGCTATGCTGCAACATAAACACGTTTAAATGAAAATTTTTCATTGGACAAGTGACCAAGAAAATAATTGGAATCTAATATGAATCAAACCAAGATTTTAGAAGTTGATCTAAAAATTTTCTTGGGACAAGTGACCGAAAAGATAAGTGCATCTTAGTGACATAAATAATCAAATCATTTTTTGAAGGTCTCATCATACACTATCATTCTTATATAAAATGAGGTATTATAATAATTCTAAAAAATAAAATACTTAAATAATTATATTATAGTTTTGAAAAATACTTTTGAAAAATATAAAAATTATACTAAAGAATTCACACCTCAACCGCACCTTAATCACTTTATTTTTGTTGATATGTACCCATCCCGCAAATTTTTATTGTATACAAAGTAAAAGTAAAAGTAAAAAAAAAAAAAAAAATGACCCGCAACTTATATCTACTATATTAAAAGGGAATAAATTATTTAAAAAATCCGTTAGATTGTAATAAATTACATGATATGCCATTAGAGAATATTTATATATCCAATCATTTATTTAGATAAGTAAATGTCACATTAGTAATTTAAATACACACACTACATCTATTAAAAATCTTTACCAAGATTTTCTTCTCCTTTTATTTAAGAAATTCTTTTTTAATTTTATTTTATTTTACCAAATTTATTAAGATTAAATTATAAAAAATATATTTTCTAAGACTATATATAATATATAACATAATAAAATTTAAAACAAATAAATAAAAATTTGTTAGTATTTAAAATAATAAAAACATATTTATAATAAATTTATAATATGATTATAAAATATATATTATTAAATTTTTATATCTTAATTAATAATCAATCTAACATATATTTTAAAATATCTATATTCAACATAAAAATAAAATAAATATTTATTACATTTTATATTATATAATTATATAATTTCTACAAAATCATCACATTTTTACTTTGATATTTATATATTTATATTTGTCGAAAAATTCTATAATCATTATTTTAAAATTTATACAATGATACATAAATTTTAAGTCATACTTTATATTTTATAACATATTTTTGCGCATAGCGCGTGATATCATCTAGTTGTAAAAATTTGTACGTTTTTGCACAATTGCCATGTATGGTGAAATTCACAAAAATATGCGCCGCTAATTTGAAAAACGCTTTATATGACATTCATTCACTGCCTATGTTGCATAGAATCATAACTGGAAGCACATAAGTGAAACATTTGAAATCTGAAAGCATTTTTAAAAATAATTATAGAATAAATAAGTGTTCAAAGCGAAATTTCAAAAATAAGTTTTGTAAAACGAAATAGAAATCTAATATAATAGTAATTTTTATAAATTCAAAAAAGAAAATGTTTAAAAATATTTATAACAACTTATGGGTATTTTATTTATTTATATTTTCCTATTTGTGTAAAAATAGAAACATTATATATTTTACATTTTAAATAACAAAAATTAATGCAAAATATTTCAAACAAATAATAATCAAATCAGAACTATTTGGGTTGTAGTCATCTAAATCATTAAAAACTAGAAAACTATAAATTTAAAAGATGAAAATAATATAATTTCTTATGTTTTCTAAAATGATTTTGTAAGTAAGGTAAACATATATTTAAAATATATAAAGCTTCCAACTTATTTATTTTATTGCGATTCCATAACTGGAATTGCAATATTTATAACGTTTCCGATAAATAAATCGACATTTCTAGAACTCTTCTAAATCGATTGTTTTTGGAATCACATTTCCTCGCATTTCCAAAAGATTGCAATTCCAAAACAAAAAAACCGGACCACCAACGAAACTTTCTTGCAACATATAGGTTGTCAACTCTTGAATCTTAAATTTATTTTTTTTATTTTACATACACATTAAGAAGACTACATATATATCTTAATATTTTACTTGAACGAATATAAACTAATAGAAAAACACATTGCAAATGAAAAAATGGTCATAAAATTAAAATAGTACTAAATATGTAGATAGAAATTTGAAATCATGTTTTAAAATTTTGAACAGGTTGTAATGTATTGTATATTTTTAAAAACATAAATATCAAAGAAAATGATATGAAAGTATAAATGTCTATCTAGAATAGTGTGTACTTCTTATTTTGAATAAGATGAAGATATTTGGTATATAAAATAGGAAAAATACCCCCCAAAAAATTACTTTCAGGATTTGTACGCAGTATATAAGTAAAAAATTAGTGAAAATGCCAAGAAAGTTGTGAATTCTTTTAATCTCCAAATTTTTGAAAGAACCATGTGGAATTGTTGAGTATGGATTGCCTACTTCAAAAAAAAATGTTTTTGTTCTTTATTCATTACAATTTCGGTATAACTTTCTCACATAATAACTTAATTTTGCTTTGAAATTTGTAAAGTTTTCTATTTTGCTTGTGATTTTCCCGAATTTTCAACTCTTAAATCAACATAGGAGTTCTAATAGGAAATCAGACTCTCTAGCTCGAAAAACACTGACATAATCGTGGATTTTTTCATTTTGATTTGTAGACTCTGAAAATATTTTCATGTGAATATATGGATTTTTGTGAAAAATTAAATGAAAAACACAAGGAAAATAGAAAAAAGAAATAGGCGCGTGGGGGAGCGTGGGGAGAAGAAAAATGTTAAAGATCCAATGTGAGAAGAGAGAGAGAGACAGGGAGAATCATTTGGATTGGCAAAGACAAACCCCAAGGTTTAGTGCAGTGTTCTCCTCCATTGAGCCAAGTGAGACCAATAATCCCATTTTACTAACATTTATAATTAGTACTACTACTATATTAGTATAGTATATGTATCGATTAAAACGACAATTAAGTAAATACATGGAAATTTAGACAAACTGAATCTTGCTTGGTATTATTCATCGATAATCACACAATTACGTTATTAAGATTAATTTGTTTCTTGTTATCACGTTTTCCCAGCATATGATTAATAATCTCAAGTCTCAACTACTACTACTTAATAGTGTCACATTCTAACAATTCAACTAAGCTCACCTGTCTACTAATTTCTTTTGCTTTCTAATAATCGATCCAATTTATTATAGATTAGAATATATAAATGTATCTTTTTTGTTTTGTCACCATTTGGGCCACAACAAGCCGGTCCAATAGCCAGTTCCTGCATAATTACAGGCGGTTCCTATACTATCATAGACACATGGATTCGATCCCGGATAGAGTGGTGCTACCTGCCTCATGTGAACTTATGAATGTCACTAGGCTAAGGCCACTTCCCTTATAACTGTATCTTTAAACAGTAAAATTGAAAGAACTTGAAAGATTACGGATTAATCTTACTGAAAAGTAATTAATTAAGTTAAAGCTCTAGTCATAATTAATGTAAACATCCACTTGGTGTTTGGTAAAATTACTCAAGACCGGAGAATATAATTTATTACTCACTAAGTCCAAGATCCTCAAAGGTTCTTCCGGATTATATGCATGTAAGCATTTTTTTACATGCATACGCTCTCTTCCAGACACAAACTTACGTCCTTTTTCATAATCATAAACATACATTTCATGCATGTATTTGCATAGTACATAATAATAGTTGTTTTTCACAATAAATGAAAATTATCGTACATAAATAAAAAAAAACCGTAAAATGATGATAATGATTAGTTCCGACTTTTATATATAGTATACAGTGGCATATCTATTTTTTTTAATTAGAGGCATAGTATATTTTTCAAATAAATATAAATATATACTATAATGTTTTTATTGTCCACAAAAGGTTCAAAAATTTCGTATGTAGAGTCGATATTCTCCTTCTTGTATTAGAGAGACCGATAAAATATGTAGATCCATCACCATGCTTTAAGATAACCGAGACCACTAGTGGTATTTTTCAGCTTTCAAGCACCATCAACATAGAAAATAATGTGAAAAATCGACCAAGAAATTAAAAAAGAAGAAGGAAAAACCCAATGGAAGCAAGATAAGATCCAACGTGTGGAGTGGGGCACTTGAGTGAATACCCAACCAAATTGCTACCTAAGTAATAATTTTATAGTATACAAACAAACTTTTATGTGTTTAACCGGAGGCGCTTACCCCCTTGCACTATTACTAGATCTGCCCATATATATCCATTATTAGGTCAATATATTGTCTACTATAACACATCTAAAAGAATTTAAAATTTTAGTGCTAAAGAGTGTCGTTGAATCAAGACTTTTGGCATGATTAATGAGATTTTAGCCGTGTTGGAAATTATTGAGAAACTTGGAAGCTTGGTTTCTAAAAAGATAAATAATGGTTTCAATGAGGTTTTGGACAGACAAGGACATGTTAGTCATTGCTGTTCTTTTTGTGAAGACTTAGAAGTTACTATGGTTGACAATAAGGTCATATCTAATCAGCAAGCGATGAAAAGAGCGCTAAGAGCAAGATTATTGGTAGATACTAAATTGAAGTTTTTTAGATTAATTAATTAATTTATTAAGGATTAGAGTACCCAAAGAGGTTTGGGTACCTCTTAATAAGGATACAAACCTAAAAGTTTGGGTACCACAAACTTTTTTATATTAATATTTTGGGTTTGGATACCATTTTGGGTACCCAATAATCTTGCTCCAATGCTCCTCTTTTTGATGAGCTCATTAGAAGAGTGCTAATACTCTCTTATATTTTTTTATTTCCTTGGTCGATCTGTAGAACTTTTTGCATTTTGCATTCATCGACCGAATACTAATGCTTGTTGCTTTATAGCTCATCGGTTGAGAATAAATTCTTGCTGCATTTATATGATCCCGTCCAATATGAGCACTAAAATTTTTTGGTGCTTGTCACCCAAGCTAAAGTTTCTTTGGCGTTTTCCTTGTTTGGACACGAGAGTTTCTTGCTCGAGGGTGCGAGGTTGCGATAAATTTCTCTAATTTTTTTTTTGTCTTAATTTCTAGTTTTTCCAAGATTGGAGACATTGACAAGTATTCTTTTAGTTTTTCTGAAAGCTTGTTTACATTCTCGTCCCATTTGAATCTCTTGTTTTCTTTTAGAAGATTATAAAATGTCAAGCATTTTTCTCCTGACCTTGAAATGAATATGTAAAGGGCGGTAACGTTGATGAGTCTTGCGCTTCTCTAGTACTCCTGGGTGACAATATCTTAAGTATCACCAAGACTTTTTTGGATTGGCTTCAATTTTACGTTGAGTGACGACATAGTCGAGGATTTCTCCAGATGTGACTATGAAGGTGAAATTTGTTATGTTTAGCTTCATGCCATTATCGTTGAGTGTGGTGAAACAAGAACCAAGATGGTCGATATGCTTTTTGCAACCAAGCATTTTACAAGCATGTTGTTGATGTTGACCTCAATGTTATTAGAGTTTTTCGATGAACATTTTGTTGAAAAAATGTTGGTAGGTTACCCCAACAATTTTGAGCTAAAAATACATTACTTTGTAGCAGTAGGTTATGCGTTGTGTGATGAAAGCTGTATTTTTATGGTCGTCATGGTGCATCATTATCTAGTGTATCTTGAGAAGGCATTCACGAAGGATATAAGCTTATACACTTCAACAAGTCGCTCGATATGAGACAAGGTATAACTATCTTTTGGACATGCCTTGTTAAGATCGATGAAGTGGACGCACACCTTTTATTTTATATGCTTCTTCTTGATGATGACAAGATTCACGAGCCATTCCAAATACTTTACTTATGCAATCTATCTTGATCCTTGTAGCCTTTTGATAGTAAGATTTTATAGTGTTTTACTACTTCAATTCCTTAATGCACTATCATCATTGTAGCATATAAGGTTATCAATTCTAATCAAGAGGAATTAACTCACTAAAACCTATGAGAGTTTCATCTAGTCTAAGCAATTAAAATGTTTGGGTTTAAAATTATCATCCTAACATGCATTAGATAGAGATAACACAAAAGTCAATAAAAAGTCAAATAAAGCAAAAATCAACATAAATTAAACAAAAGTCAACTGAAGATTAAACTAGAATTAAATAATAAAAGGCTAAGAAAATAGGCAAATGTTGTTGATTTGGGTGATCAAATGGTATCCTATGATGTTCAATGCTAACAATTTATGCTACTCCTTGGTCTAAGATTCCCTAAATAGACTAATTCACTCTCGTGACACTAATCTTCTTCCTAATCATGTAACTAAAACAACATCTTGGATAATTACATAATCAAGAAACATTAAGATTTAATCTATGATAAATCACTAACTAACTAACACAATCTCTTGGTTAGGTCTTATTTAGCAGTCAAAGACTGGTTAAGAAATTTCACCGAACACCTTTCGGGTACAACTCATCCTATAATCTAAACTTGAGTACTCAAGTCAAATTTAGAATTAAGTGCATCTAATGAATGAAGATCTAAGATATCTAAGTCCTAAATATCATATTCAACCATCTAATCACCCTAATATACCTAACCCACTTCTTAAAAGGAACTACTCACTAATCATGGTGAAAACACAAGATCCAACAATAGAAATGTGTTTCAACATGATTATATCAAGTAGATAAACAGGAAATGACAAAAGATCAAGCAATAAAAAAAATATCAAAATGAGATTCAACAAGATTCAAAATATTTACAAAATTCTAAGAGAAGATAAAAGAAAAAGAGATTCAAAGATGAAGCATGAGATCCCCTAAAATTAGGTTTGGAAAGCTTATATAATCTCTTGAAAATGGCATTGGGTTAACCCATGTCAAAATGGGTAAAGACTTAAAAGTGAGTGTTGAAATGTTGATTTTTTTGCCTCATACCGGTTTTTGCAAGCAGGTACACTTCCCTGGTATAGGTCCCTATTTTTTGAGTTTTTGAGGAACGGTTTGCACTGCCCGTTACACTAAACTGGTATGAGCTTATGTTCCAAATTTTGCTAGTCACACCTTCAGTTTGGGTTAGTAACTCTCTCACCTTTGAAGCTATGATGGCGTGAAATAGTTCTTTGGAAAGCCGACTCAAAGCGTTACAACTTTGATGAAAGATTCTTCTCTTAATTCCCAGTGGAAGATGATCTGAAAGATGCATCGTTGGGCGGACAGATTGGAGCGTCGGATCTAGCGGATCACAACTTTTCTAGCTTGTATCTTGCAATCTCATGGGGCGTTTAAGGTGATTTTTGGTTGTTGAAAAGCGAGAATACGTGGCTACAATATTCAATGATGAAATTCCCATTGAAATATCCCTACATCGCTTGATCTTTAAGGCTTGTTAATTTGATCCCTATTAAGTCTCATTTTTAGCTCTTTTGAATCCAATTGATCTCACTTTTGATTTCACTCACTTTAAACACATAAAACATAAAATGATATGAAAATGCAACCTATATGTGCATAAATTCAAGTGAATTTACCTAAAATGAAGATAAAACAAGAGCTAAAATTCATTAAAAACACAACATATCACCTTTTTATTGCTTGTTTGTTCTAGACCGAGTTTCCTTCTTTATGTTTAACTGGTAGTTTGATGGTTCTGATGGTTGTGATCGTATTCCCGCCGAACCTGGTTTGTGGCTGGGTGAAATGTTCAAATTTGTCATCATCAGTCTCCATCTCCGTGAGTGTGTCCTTGAAGATGATATATATATTGAGCTATGTTGTGAATTCGTCTGCACATTAGGTTAGAAAGAAAGAGAAAAATCGACCGAGGCAAATACTCTGCGCTCTAGGGTTATTTTATTGATCAAAGTGTTGGACTAAACATTAAAATTCCTTAGAGATACTTATATAAACCTTAAAACTCAATCCCATTAAAAATTCCTAAACTAGATCCTATTGGGAAGATCTAAACTTGATCCCATTAGGAAAACCTAGAAGATTTCCTTTTCCTAAATAGATTGTATTATACCTCAGAAACCTTCAGTCCCCGAATTCTCCAAAACATAAACCTAGTGTAACTAACTATATTGGAGATTAAGCCCAAATAGAATTGGCCATTTTATGTCACATTACAACAAACTTCACCTTGACATAAAAAACAATCTCTTTAAATTCATAGTTTCACACTTATCTAGTTTTAGGGGCATCCTACTTCTTATACTAGAAGAAGACTTGGAGTATGTACCAACAATGCTTGAATTTCTCCCTGGTGACTGGCTTGGTTAAACGTCAGCTGCATTCTCCAACGTTTGCACCTTTTCCAGTAGAACTTCACCTAAATATGAAAGTTCTCTATTTTTTGAAACTTCACATCTATGTGCTTCGTCCTTGCATGATACACTTGATTTTTTGTCAAAAATAGCGTACATCGACTATTACAGTGTAGTTGAACACCACCTTGCTCCACACCTAACTCTTTTGATAGTCCTTTTACACCTTTCCCAAAGCGAATAAAGATGCACTTCTTGAACTTCGAATTTACTTTGTTACCATACGTTTGTTTCTGTTTCCCCTTATCATGATTGTAACTCACATATAATCCATCGTCTTGAGACTGTTCTGATGAACTCATATGTTGTCGTCTCTCATGGTGATTGATTAACGTCACAACAATTGTCTCCAACTTTCTACTCTTTTTGTCGGTTGTAAGAGTTGAGATCAAAGTCCCATACTAGGAAGAAAAAAAAACACAACAAAATCATGGTTTGATCCTTGTCTTCGATCTCCACATCTACGCGTGCAAGATCATTGATGATGGTATTAAAGTTGTTTACATGTGCTACAAGATTTGCATATGAATGCATCTTTGGCCCATACAACCTTTGCTTGAGATATAGCTTACTGGACAACGATCACGACATATACATCTTCTTCAAATTCTCCCACATCTCATTACAAGTTGCGAGATCCATAACTCGAGGCGTTATGTCATTTGATAGACATAAACGAATCATTGAAATAGCTTCGTTCTGCATCTCTTCCCATTCATCTTCTATGATCTTGAAACCAATAAAGATTTCGTCATCACCTATTGTGTAAGCAACACTCGCCTCTGCCAAAGTCCAAAGTTTCTCTTCCCATTGAATATTGTGATATCGAACGTAAGAGAACCTTTCTTAGACATTGATACTCACAACTATGCTCTGATAGCAATTGTTGTGAATTCAATGTCTAAGAAAGGTTCACTTAAGTTTGATATCGCAAGATTCAATGGGAAGGGAAACTTTGGTCTTTGGCAGAGGCGAGTGAAAGATCTTCTTACACAACAGGGAAGACGAAAGCTTTATTGGATTCAAGATCATAGAAGATGAATAGAAAGATATGCAGGAAATCAGTTATGATAAGTGTGACCTTGCAATCTCAAATGGTAAGATCAATCACTAGGAAATCATTGTAGGGCTCATTGAGTCCTTTCGCGCCAGTCTCAGTGAATTTGATTAAAGTTTTCTTGACTTTTCTTTTGATCAGGTTCTTCTAGGAGACCATGGCTTTTCGTCTCGATTTCTTGATCGATCTTATTGAATCATTGTAGTGAAGCATCCCCCCTCCTCCCCTTATCATCTTGATTCTCCTCCTTGGGTTTATAATCGTTGTTCATCCAGACAATCCATTTTAGGTGGTTCCATGTTTGCGTCGAGGGCTTGTCTTTTATTTTTTTTTCTTGTTAGTTGTTATGGTTGTTAGTGTAACAGGTTTGGTCTTTTTGGCTCTTTTGTTTTCAGTTATCGGATTGTAACCATTGAGGTTAGTGTCGATTCACCCTTAAATGTACTTTATTGAGAGCACGCCCTTGAGGTGTTAGCAGTTACTCTGTGTTGGCCCCTTTTGTTATGAAAATTTTAGAAAACTCGATTATCCTTGTCTCGCATAAAAAAAGGGGGAGGATGATTGACCTTTTCTTGGCCATTGACGAGGTAAGAGAAATTCATTTTACCTTTGTCGCTTCCGTATTCTACATCATAATATTGATGTAATTCGTGTCAGTCATCTTTCACCTTTGTGCTTGGTTTCTCTAGAATACTTTTCATGCCATTACCACCCTTTCTTCTTCGACTTTGATGGTGAATCATGTTCTCTAGTGTTGTGGTCAATTGAAGTATGTGCCTAAGGTTATTTAAATAAATGTATAGTTTGGATCGATTGACTAAATATTATATGGATTGGATTTGAAAAATGTTGAAAAACCTATGTTTAATTGGCTTGTTTTTGCCGCAAAAATGACAATTTGAGTAGCTTCTATCTTATACCAAATTTTGGACTTATTTTAATTATTTCAAGGCTCTCACTAGATGGTATGAAATTGGATCAATAGGTAAGCGATCTACTAAAAATGACAATGTAAGATCCACATATATTAGCAATTTAGAAACAAATATCAATTTTTCTTTAAGATGTGGATATTCTAACTTAGTAGATTTCTTCTTATGGTTTGATATCAGAGATTCCAATTAAAACTGTTGGAATGGGAAGTTTGTTTGAAAAGATTTGGAAAGTTAAGGTTCAAGAGAGGATAAAATTTGTTTTTTTTGTGGCAGGTCGTGAATCAGGTAATTCTCACTTATCAAGAAAGATTTAGACGACGGTTGGGTTCTATCGCTACTTGTGAGCTATATAAAGGTGATGAGGAGTCGATTATTCATTGATTGAGAGATTACCCATCAATGACATGTATTTGGCTGAGACTTGTACCTAGGAAAAATTATGCAGATTTTTTTTCGATAATCTCTACTAGAGTGGATATACTATAATCTCAAAGAAGGAGATTGAGTTGCCTTATTTTCTATTGGAGTTTGGTGGGATTGGAAATGGAGGTGTAGGTATGCCTTTGGAGAAGTTGGGAAATGCCGAGATGGGGTGAAATTCTTAAGGGAATTTGCTACGAGGACGGAGGTTTCTTACCAGAATTATCGTAGTCAAGGGAGTGTGAAAGAGAAGGTCTTAGTTATGGTGGAATGGAAGAAACCCGAGTTAGATTGGGTCAAAGTAAATATGGATGGTGCATCCCGACGGCTTCGCCAAAAAGCGTCTGTTGGTGGAGTTATTAGGGATGCGGCCGGAAGCTAGAAAGGTTGTTTCTCTTTATACATTGGGAGTTATTCGGCCCCCTTGGCCGAGTTATGGGGAGTTTACTATGGGTTAATGATAGTCTGGACTAAGGGATATCGAAAAGTCATATGTGAAGTGGACTCAACATGTGTTGTTAGTTTCTTGAGCACAGTGTTAGAGATTCTCATCCCTTGTCCTTTTTGGTATGTTTGTGCCAAGATTTTTTATCTAGAGACTAAGTAGTCAGATTTGTTCATATCTACAGATAAGCAAATAAGGTGGCGGACATGCTAGCTTTAGTTGCTTTTTTTTTACCGTTATGTTTTTATTCTTTTGACTTAATTCATGAATTTGTTTCTTTGGATTTTCGGATGAGTTAGCTAGTATTGCAAATTGGCAGTTTATTTGTAGTTAGTTATGTTTTTTATTATTATTCATTAATAAAAAATGCTAGGAGTATTCCCCTTTGCCTTACAAAGAAATAAAAAAATCAATAAGGTATTATGCTTAGAAATCTGTTTCACCCTTTATTTGCCAAGTATTCATACGTTTAAAATCTAAAAGTAAGAATACAAAAATCGTAAAAGAGCTTTGAATTCAAATATTATTATGTGGTGGAGATATTATAAGAAAACATAAATAAAAATTAGAGACAAAGACTCCATTCTAGAAAAAAGGGTCACGTCTCTAACCGCAGAAGCTTTACTACCATTAATTATCTAATAAGAATAATTACGTAAAATGAATACATGAACGTTGATAATCGTGTAGAAAGTAATCAAAAGCACAAGCTCGAATTTTAATGGGCAAATGTAACAACTAGAGAAAGAGGCACCTTGTTATTTGAAAATTTTCCAAATATCTGCCTTAGTTATCGATTAAATAATGTTTAATAATTTCATTTTCTAATTACTGTTTTATACAGTTACCAAAAAAATTACCGTTTTAGTTTTCTTTGATCAACATGAGAAGAGAAAAAATATATCTATTTTTTCAGTATTCTAGTATTCTAAAACGCGTTGGAAAGTCAACTAGTGTGTACCGTCTAGACATATACGCGGACGTTTAGATCTATACGTAGACTTTTAGACGGAATTAGACGGATATAATATATATATATATATATATATATATATAGAATTTCATATGTTATATTTTAATAAATATTTAACTAATAAATGGTAATACAAAATTTTAAAAGTAAATAACATTTTCTTATTTTTTCTCCAAAATGATTAAATGAGTGTTTTGTTGGAAATTAAATGTTTTTTTATGTTAATAATGTAGTTTAAACTTCACCAAAAAAAATTTAGAATAAAAAATATAAAACGTAAATCAGTCACAATTACGTCGTTTTGGCAAAAAAAAATTATACAATCCCATATGGGCGCCCCGAAATGCCCAGACGGATAATGCGACGTCTAGGATTCCGTTTTTTTAAACCGCATAAATAGCCGCATATAGTAAAATCACTATGTTTATCAACCGCCTAGTGCCAATAAAACGTATTTTAGAACACTAGTTTTGTGACGATGACCGGCCATAGAGAATATTGTCTACCATGCTTCCCAAATGGGCTGAAACCATCTGTACTTAATCCAAGATAGACATTATGTGTCTCACTTGCAAAATCCGGATATGTAGCCTGAAAATGACGCCAAACTTATGCATAAGAAGGATGTGTAATCTCTCCATCAAATCTATGCTCCGCATGCCATCTCATTGCAGCAGCTGTTCGCACAGATTGATACAACCTCTTCAACCTATATGTTAATGGAAAATACCACATCCTCTTGTATGGTACTGAAACTCTACCGCATGTATCTTTATACCTTGGCTTTCGACAATATCGACATTGAGTCTGGGTTTCATCACGTCTCCAATAAATCATACAGTTGTCATGCACACTTCTAAAACCTGGTAAGGCAATCCAAGTCCCGACACAAGTTTTTGTATCTCGTAATATGATTCTGGAGCATTGTTATCCTCTGGAAAGATATCCCTCATCATCTTCGCTATTGCGTCAACTGCATCCTCAAGCAAGTTATAATCCATCTTTATACCCATCAACCTACTCACAGATGATAACGGCGAATGTCCATCTCTACATCCACTATATAATGGCTGATTTGATGCGTTTAACATATCAAAAAACTGTTGTGCTTCTAAGTTTGGTTCTTCATAAGAAACCTGAGTCGTCTCTATGTTTTCTCTATAAACATCATTAACCATCGCTTACTGCATTTTCTTGAACATTTCAGTATCAGTTGCGTCGGCAGAAAGAAGTTTTCCGAAGTTGAAGCTGATCAAGAACTATTTGCGGTCTACCATGTTACAAAAGAGATTGAACGGGCTTGCTTTGCTATCAATTAAGATATCTATGATTAAACTTAATAAATGATTTTTCCGAAAAAGTGTAATGAGTGTTGTATTTCACCAATACAATTTATGTTTGTTGATTACTCTTTATTATATAACGTTTTAGATAATTAAATTTTTTATTATATTTAGAATTATGTTGCTTTATATATCTTAGTATTTATGATTTTGGAATATAGGACATTTATAAAATTGTGTAGGGTATTTATGCACACTTACAAAAATTATATGACATTTATAAACAGAGAGAAACTTGTCATATGTACTCGGTCTTTTTGTTTGTGGAGTTACTTCGATTTTATTCGTAATATAGTTTTGGATTTGCAATATAAAGATTTGCTAACTGTTAATAAGCTGATTGGTAGTGATTTTTTTGGCTTGGAAAATTTTTACAAATCTTTAAAGCCACATTTTTACCAATCAAGTTTTTTCAACTTTATTGTAGTAAAAGCCATAAAAGCCAACTTTTTCCTTCTTACTTTTTAAAAGCCATCCACGACTAGCTTTTGGTAAGCTTAAATTATTATTTTTTGATTAAATGTTAAATTTATTAATCAAACTAGTGAAGAGTCATATGTACAAAAGAATGATAAGAAAGAAGAAAAAAGATAAACTAAAAAGTCAGGTCAATAAGTGAGCTGGTAGGTGTGGGGTGTGCGCATTGGTGCCTCATTAAAACATGATACTAAAAAACACATTGTATGTAAACTCATTAAAACATGATACTAGAAAACTTAAATTATTTTTAACTTTAAACAATTACATGTTTATTTCACAAAACTATATGTAAATTTTATTATAAATTTAAATATAGTTCAATAATCTTCATATTATTTTCATTCTTGTATGATCTATTTATAAGTTATAAACTTTAAGTTATAATTATATCATATTAAATTAATATATTATAAATAAAAAGATAAAATTAAAAATTAAATTTGACATAAAATAATCTCACTTATTAAAAGACATATTAAAATATAACAAAATTTATTCTAATAAATAAAATTATAATTTGAAAAAGAAGTCGGTCTTCCCTCCATTTCGATTGATCGCTATAAATCAAACATCAAGGATCATGATTTTCAAGCAGAATTTGTGCAAATAAACGAAAATGATCTAAATGAAGAAGACTCGTCAAATGCGGTGGAACCAGATGTTACTTCAAGACAATATATGAAAAGTGTCTGTGACGAAATTGCAAACGCTATGTGGACTACTCGGCGCTAAATATTTTATTTATGGAATAATTTGAATTATATTCAATAGTTTTTGTAAACTCTTACCTTGAATAAATTATATATAATTATAATTTTTGAAATCAATAAAAAGAGTTAATAATTTTGATCATACATGAAAAAATAATAGTGTGTAAAGTTTTTTATAGTCTTATATAACTATAAATATGATATAATAATATTTTAAGAAATATTTTGTATTATTAAAAGTAATAGTCCCAGCCTTTATAGTTTTTGTACCAATCAGACTTTTATTATCATTCTTTTAAAATCACAGCCGTTACATCCAAAATCTACGCAACCAAAAATCTACAACAAAAACCAACAGTAACGGTTGTTACCAATTAGACCATCTACTTTATTTTTTACAACGGCTTCTAGTCTCTCGTAATTTTTGGTGATTCTCGGAATTTTGTTATTATTGTTCCATAATCATTCAACTAAATTTTGGATTTTGTTTTGAGTTATGTTATATATTTATGTCTTTCAGTATAACTAGTTTTGATTTATTCTTGAACTAGTCTCTGAGGATTTTTTCACTCTTCATTAACTTAATTTTTCTATTATTTTTTAATTTTTTTTTTTACTTTGTATTTCACCATATATATTATATATATTTTTTTTAACTGACACCATATATTATACAGTATTTTGTAATATTAAATTGTTGTAGAATTTTCACTAAAATCAATTTATTCTGTGATATAAAAGGCCCAAACACATTAAAAGTACGTCAGAGTATAGTTTTCCAGTATTAAATTAGTAGAGAATTAATGTGTGTAAATTTATATATTGGAGGAGAAATAAGATGATGGTTTGTAAAGTAGCACTCAAGTCATTCTCAATGACAGTCTTGGTTTCGAAGCAACAGATGTTGGTCCTATTATTACTCTCTGTACTTATTATCACAACGTCCCATAATCAACACTATTTATCAAATGAAAAACCTTAATATAATTTTACTACCTTAATTTATCTTGATAAATATACAATCATTTTATTTTCTTTTAAGGTGACACTACCAAAAATATGACACAGAAATATTATTGGATCAAAGTTATGATAATCAAAAGTAGACACTATGTAAAATATAAAAAATTATTATATGTCTTATATTATTATGTTCTTAAAAAATAACTAGCAACACTTAGCATATAAATTTCAAATGGGGTTTTATATTGATTATTCTATACTTTTCTTTCAAAATACCATATGTTTTGAGTTTTTCTCGAATATAAAAAATATATGATTGTTTTTTTATTTATTATGATTGAAGTTTGTACTCAAAGTAAAATATGGCAGAGGTAATCTCAGAACTAAAATGATGTTACATTAAAATAACATCAAAATTTTCAGGAAAAAAAATCTGAAAACATCTAATAACTTAAAACAGAAAAATATTTCAGTTGATTTCACTAGACTCCCTCAACTATATGCATTCAAAATATTATCTCCTCAATTTTATAGCTCTTTAGAAAACCTCACATGTATATCTCTTTTTCTGTACCCCCTAAATTAATCGATCTCATCACTAATTCCTAAGGTGATTAATAAACTTAATTTGTTATTCTAAATTAACAAAAACGTGATTGATACTTAATTAAAACCAAACCGATTACCAAATAAGTTACTCAAACACGATATTAAATTTATTTTTAATTAAAACCAAGAAAAAATAACAAAAAGGAGAGTTTGGGGTTAAAGTTAAAATCAAATTAAAACTAAAATAAAGTTAATATCGGGTTTGGGTAACTTATTTGGTAATAGGGTTGGTTTTAATTAAGTCTCAATCACGATTTCTTATCTCTTTTGTTAATTTAGAACCACAAATTAAGTTTATTAATCACTTGGGGGATTAGTGATGTATAGTTTGGGTATGAATTGACACATTTCCTTATACTAGTTAACGGTATGTTAAACAGTGTTAAACGTAATACGATTTTTAGCATCATTAATAATGTTTATGATCCAATTAAACTTAAAACAAAAATTTATGACGGTTTAATACTGGTTTAAAGTTTAAATATAAAAAATCATGATACGAATTGTTTAGGTATAAATTGACTATTTTAATATCAAAAACTCTAACGCTCAACTAAACATGAAATATCGAAAATATCGAAGACTTTAACTCTAACATCAAAGACTCTAATGCTCAAACGCACAAGAAACATAATTATTTAGCTGGCTGTTATATTAATTATATAATCACATAAAAATATCGAAAATAATACTTGAGAAGTTTAAAAGGGCACTAAGCAATTGTAGTAGACACTATTTGTTGACTAGACAGTCTCAGTCCATAATGGTCACACGTGCGACAACTTTGCATCATCTGACGAGTTAATTAGGGCCGTGAGGCATTGCCCATTCACTCATACTATGAGTTAACCCCAAAATATCTACACGAATCGCTCATTAATTACCGGTTAATTAATTTTGTGTAGTGTCTGATCTTTATATACACAAAATATTTTTACCTATTCTATAATTTATGATATGTTTTAATGTTATATAAAAAATAATAATCTTAGGTTATACAGCATTGATAATCAACTTTATTCGTCTATCGAAAAAGCTTTCTTAATAATTAAAATTCGAGAGCAATGTAAGTGTTTGAGTAACAAAGAAATTTATGGGGTATATAGAAAGTTATCAAATCAAAGATGTTAAAAGTTCACATAAGTGTAAGATCCATAAATTTGTCACATTTGGATTTAAAAGAAATTCAAAATATATACAATTCAAGCACCAATAACCTTGTTTCAAACACAATACTTGCGATGATTGGAAAAGAAAACATCATAAACATTTTTCGGGTCATATTAATTTCCAGAGCATAACATGATGGTCTAATAATCTAAATTTCATAAATAAATAAAAATATATTCATTCATATAGCGAATATCCAAATTCGATCATTGATCTGATAATAAAACAACAAAATGACATAACCGTTTTATAGTGGTCGTCATAGATATATAATATTTTTGCTATTTTTATATACCTTCTTATCATATTTTTATTTTTATCATCTCAGTTTAAGATATATATAAATAATAAATTGACCACATAGGAAAAAAGAATTAAGACTTTTTTGTCAACACAGCTAGATATTATTTTATATTTTTTTGTTATAATGAGCTAGATTTTATTTTCGTGGGAAAGTTGTTAATTAACCATTAAGATATTTGCCTATTTGGTGAATCAGTTTATTGAATTTGTAATTTATCTTTATCAATTTTTTTTCGTTTGTATTTTCTCTTATATGTAAAAGCCCTAATAATGGGTGAATTATTGTGAAACCCATTAAGTTTTGTTTGCCTTTAAACATGCATACAGAATAATACACTAAGCTGAAGACTAATTTCTTCCGGGAGACCGTTTTAATCTTTAACGCGAAATCGGGCTAAAAAGTTTTGCCTTTTTTGGCTTTTTACATTGTAAATTACTTAACGGCAAAAATAATTTGATAATCATATCTAGAACTTTATAGAAAATTTGCTAAACAAGCGTATGCACTATAACTTTTTGAACAGAAAAAGTAAAAAATAATTCTCAAAATATTACTTGTTGACTTTTAGTTTCAAATCTTATTATTATATAAACCAAAACGCTTTTAACATGGATGCGATACATAAACAAAATTATAATTTATGATATTGACATGTGTCTCTATTAATTAAAATTATGACATGTGTTAAGGTAGTATTTTAAACTAATGGAAATTTTCTTATTGTTATTTTATTATTATTATTTTTAAAATAATAATAAGAACAAAAAGGAAATATTTATGGCTCTTTTAAATAGAAACTACATAATAACAAAAGGAAAATACTGATTTTATAAATTAACACAAACTATAAGATTAAAATAACTAAAATATATAACATATAAAAGATTAATAATATAAATTTGAAGAGCAAAAAATATGCACTTTTTATATTTTTTAAAACCTAATAACCGCAACATATGTTGATATAATTGTTTTAATGATGTAAAAAGAAACTAGAGATCAAAATAACTAAAAAACCTAAATATTAATTTTAACACCGATTAAAATATATAATAACATCGGTTATCATATTTAAATCTAAATAATTTACTTATATCTGCGTATCACGCGGGACCTAATCTAATACAATATAATCTTAATTGTTTTAAAAATACCATAAATTTGAGGAAATTAAAACAACTTACAACTTTATGTTTAAACTCTAACCCCTAATGATAAACCATATTCCTTTTTAAATTGAACTCTAAACTCTATAAATAGATTACCTAAATTTTTAAATATAATTTTTATGTATGTGATATTTTGAAAAATTGTATTTTTGAAAGAAAAAAATACTAATGATATTTTGAAACAATTGAGAGTGTATAGTTTTTTGTTCGACAAATAGTTATGATAATGAAATTCCTCAAAAACATCTCTGGGTGCAAATGGATGGTAGTTTAGAGGAATAAACTTAGAGGAAAACATGTATTTCATGATATTCCTCTATAATTTAACCATTTGTCAAAATTTTGAGAAAAAATGTTTTCCTCTAGCTATAGAGAAATCAAGTGGAAAAAGCACAATTCCACCAAAAATTATTCCTCTACAAATTTGTAGAGGAATGTAACTATCAATTTTCCTCTAGTATTTATTTCATCATCATTTTTCAATTCTATTACACTAATTGTTTTTGGGTGCAACCATTTGCACCCTCTGTTTATTTTTAGAAACAAATTAACCGTTACTCCCTCCGTTCCAAAATATAGAAGGTTTTTGTTAAAAGCGCGCATATTAATAAATTTTTTTATTTAATATATTTAATATATTATACATTAAAAACACTTGATCAATCAATAAAAGCTAACATTTTATTATTGGACGTGGACTATTTAACAGATTTAAAATATGCATAGACATATGAAAACATCTTATATTTTGGAACATAAATAATTTTCTAAAACATCTTATATTTTGGAACGGAGTATTTTGTTTCGACATATAACCTTCAACGAGTAACTTAACGTAACTACTGACAATAATTAACATTAAATAGCCGTCATTAATGACATTAATTAGTGGAGGCCACCAAGCTTCCGATTCTGTGTGTTCACTAGAAACAAAAAGGGAGATTAGTGTTAGAAGACTGTCTAAATCTCAGGCTCTATGTTCTTCTTTTTTTTCTTTCTAAGACTTATAATTATTTTAACAAAGCCTGGCTTTCAGGACCATGCTCTTCTCGGCACGACCTTCTTTTTTAACATTTAAAATTACTTTATCATCTAAGTTATGGAGACTTTGGACATAGATTTATCATTACTCCAATCACTGACACGTGTTTGATATTTCTTTATGCGATTTTCAACTTTCAAATACAGTTGTTTTGCTGTCAAAATTATAAAACAAAAGGTTTTGCATGTTCGGAATAATAAAATAATTCTATTAAGTTAAAAAGAAAACCTTATGGTTTAGATTCGTTAAAAACGTACTTTCATTAAAGCGGTTCATAGTTCATAGTCGAAGTGTTCTTAATTGTAAAAGATTTTCGAGTTTTCATTTTTGCCTTTTTCTTTAAAGCTGATTTCTGGTTAATTTTATAATCATTTTGGTACACAAAATGAAAAAAAAAGAAATACGGTGTGGGTTGAAAATTAAACAATATTATATTATATTCCTGTACATATAGTTAGTCACTAGTTAGTGGGTTAAAGTTAAACCGTACAAAGGATTTTTATTTATTTACGAAAGAAATATGAAAGATTTGAGCAAGTTATCTTATTTTCGTGGATTGACATTATTTTGAAATTAGTATATAATTTATAAATCAATAACTGATTGCAGTCTAGTTGGCTTTCCACTGGTGTTGGTTCAAGCATCATGCGTCCGGTCGCAAGTTCGAGTTCCGGTGGGTACACTAATTTTTAATCTCTAATTTAGAGACAAAAAAATCAATAACTGATTTAGTATAGGGTGTACATCCAAAAACCAAAAAATTTGAAACGGAACAATGTGAGTTACTAATTTGTTATACTTGAAGAGGAAAAAAAATTGTATAAACACTATTTTCATTAAATGACATTGCGCGCGAATTTTAAAACAGAATGTTGAGTATGTTTAAAAATAATGCTAGTTATTACTGTAAAGTAGTAATAAGAGGAGAAAAATTATTAAGAAAAGACAAAATGAGTTAATGCAAGTATATAAAACCATAAGGAAAGAAAAGAGCGTATGTGGTGCTGCTATTAGCATGTGGTGAGCTAAGTGGTCCATCATCATAAAATGAAATCAAGTTTAGAATGTTTTGAGATAGTGCTTCAGTAGTGGACTGAACCCATTCCGAATTCACCTCCAAAGATATCTCGGTATCCTCAAACTAATTAAAGTATATATTACTATAATCTTCTTGTTGTGTTGTTTCAAAGCAATAAAAGTATTAATTTTAGTTACAGCAGAAAAATATACTACTCAGTATTTTATAAAGCGTATAATAAATATATGTGATTCATTTAATATGACAACAAATATGCATACTTTGGAATTGAATTGAATTGGTTAAAAGGAAATTAAGTGAATTAATGGTTACTAGTTTGGGGAAGAAACTGAGAAGGGGAATTAATGCAGCCGACATTTTTGACGAGGAACATTAAACACCCATATGATATGGCTATCTCAACCGACCCCCCATAAATATATCCGTATCAAACTCATAATCATACAATATGCATTGTAATGCTAAAGGCTCACAAATAATTGGGCTCTTGATCCAAAACAAAAAACATTTGGGCCCTTGAATAATTTTTTTCTTCTAAAAGTTATTAATTATATATTCCATGTTTTACTAGTCTCATACATATTAAATAATAATCATTAGATGCAACTTTTTAATATATAACAATTATTTTTACTTAGTTAACCGAAATCTTAAATG
The DNA here is from genome assembly GCA_900406425.1 of Iberis pinnata. NCBI lineage: Eukaryota > Viridiplantae > Streptophyta > Magnoliopsida > Brassicales > Brassicaceae > Iberis > Iberis pinnata. Next base: position 1,450 of record OVBE01004419.1, on the reverse strand, counting down.
CATTATGAAGTAAATTTGTGTTTTTTGTTTTGAAATTTATATTATCCATATATGTTAATCATTTTTACACATATTCCATGTTCATTTATGAGAAAACACATTTTTATAAAGTAAAAATGCATTAATGAAAGACAAAACATCAATCTTTTGTATACAAGAGAAAAAATTTAAACATCAATCTTTTATATACGGAGAAAGTAGTATAATGAGATAACTAGCTAAATTTTTTCTTATATATGTTGGTAGGAATATATATATATATAATAGTTAATTATATATATATATATATATATATATATATATATAATAGTTAATTTATGTCTAATATGTGTTTATCTTTATCCAAATTTGTCTATATTTTCTATAATATCTCTTATAAAATTGTTAAATCAAGACTTAACAATAGGTTTAGGTCTTAGATTATGTGGGCAAAGCTCTAAAGAATTTCATATATCGTTTAGGAATAATTACATGAGTATTTATAGTGAAAATACATGCTTAAAACCCTAATTACATAGTTTTAACCTAATGGGCCGCGAGCTGGACAACTCAGCTCGTCAGGTCGGCCCATTTAGCTTCTGTCTTCCTGGGCCCTTCTTCTTCTCCACGTCGGCATCCAGCTGGGCCTTGTGTCGAAATGGGCTTTCAGAGCAGGTGCCAAACCTGGTATCAACAGTTAGTCCCCCCCAGGTCGGCGATGAAGCTCCGAATCGGCGAGTGACCTCCTGAATAAAGTGTATTTCGGCTCAAGTGCATTAAATGCTTCGCAGAATTTATTGAATCGTCGTCATAAGCTTTATTGAACAAGCGTCATAGGCTTTATTGAATCGGCGTCATAGGGGAAAGCTAAAGAGTCGCACCGCTTCAGTTTCCCATGTGCAATCATTACATGCCTCGGTAACCGCCATCTCTTCTGGGTATAAATACCCCCTCGCCACTTCATATCTTCACTTTAAGTTTCAGAATTCCTTTTGCAGGTAGAAAATCGCTCTCCCTTCTCTCTACTTTCTCTCTCTAGAATTTTAGTTCGGCGGTATCTAGGTCGGTAATTATGTCTTCATCTCGTACCAATCCTGCTGAATCTTGTGCTTCCCGTGACGACTTCCGTAACGACGAGGTGGAGGAAAACTTTGAGGAACGAGTTCCCCAAGGCAATTGGGCCACTTATGATGACGACCTGACAGGTCTCGCTCCCACAAAATCAACTTCCAGGTCGTTAGAAAAACTTGTTGCCGACTTCTCTTTCTTAAACGGGATTGACATGAAAGTCTCGGAACCGCATCAAAGGCCTTGGGATTGTCCCCCTGGCTACGTATGCTTGTACGAGTCCCTCTTTAGGAGGTGCTACCTTTGGCTACCTATGCCGAAATTACTTATAGCATATTGTGATAGACGGAAGATCGCCATATCGCAGCTGTCTGCCCCTTCAATCAGGCAGATGATTGTCTTG
>OVBE01004418.1:0-16395 GCA_900406425.1 Iberis pinnata | reverse complement strand
AATAAAGTCTATCCCTTCTACATACCATCAACAGTTGGTCTGTATATCAATGGCGCGTGCTTTTGGCATTTTTCTCATTTCAATGTGTATTGTTCGAAGTCCGTGATCATTATTGGCTAGTAGTATCCATATCGCTTTAGTTTGAATGCCAGCGCCCTGCTGCCTAAGTTATTTCGCATGCTCCATTGTGCACCTCCCTTATTATCTTCTTTGTCTCGTGGCCAAATATGCACTTTAGTAGCAGGCCGCGTACGCTCCATTTGTAGAGGTTGCCATCCAGTTGGGTATATCTAGCACTTTTGGCCTTAAGTTTTCTGGCGTCCCATTTCTTTGGTGGTAAGATCCCATCTGTTATGTAAGCTAGTATTTCGTTTCGCCAGTCTATTTACACATCGACCTCATCCGTTTCCATTGGGATTGCGTCCTCTTCGGCGTCCTCGAGATCTGGGTTGGCATTGTATTCCTTGATTGAATCTTGGATGACGCAGGTGGCTTTCGCGATGGAGATCCTTGGCCTATTTTTGGTCTCAACTGTTATAACCGTGGTCGTTTGCTGGTCAGTGGTTGAGGCCAATGCGGCTAGGGCGTCGGCAGGTATATTTTCTCCTCTAGGGATTTTTGACTAGGTCGAAGTTCACAATGAATTGGTTTGCTACTAGCTGGGAATCGCAATAGGTTGTTACTCGCTTAGCTCTGATTGCTGTTGCCAATCGCAGCCCGATAATTATCGCTTCGTATTCGACTTTGTTGCATGATGCCGCTAAATCCAATTGAAATGATTGCTCGACCATCTATCCGATTTGGGAGACCAAGCGTACACCTACTCTGGAACCGTGTTTTGAGCTCACCCCGTCTACGTACAGTGACCATTTTGCTTCATTTGGCTGTGTTGCTAGATTCATCTTCACTTGAGAGTTTGTGCAGGTTCGGCTCCTGAATTCTATGTCATGCTCACTGAGCTTGACAGCCCTCTTTGATAGTCACCCCGACTAGTTTGGACTGTGCAGGATTGTCTGCAAAAGTTTATTTGAATACACCACGATTGAGTAAGACTGGAAATAAGATCGCAATGTCCGCGCTAAATGCACCACGGCCATGGCCAGTTTCTCTATCATCGGGTATCTGGTTTTAGCATCGTCTAGGATTTTTCTCAGCTACAAGATTGGCATTTGGTTTCCTAGCTCTTTGCGAACAAGAACTGAGTTGATTGTGTGGAATGATACTGCTATGTAAAGATATAACGTTTCCCCCTCTTGGGGCTTTGAGAGGACTGGCGGTGTCATGAGGTAGGTTTTCAATTCTTTGAACGCTGATTCGCATTTCTCATCCCAGATGAATTTCTTGTTCCCCTTTAGGAGGTTATAGAATGGAAGGCACTTGTCAGTTGATTTGGATATAAATTTAGTCAGGGCGACTATGCGCCCAATCAGTCTCGGCACTTCTCTAGTGTTTTTTGGTGATGTAATTATCAATAGCGCATTGATTTGTTTCGAATTGGCTTCGATCCCCGTTCTTGTCACCAAGTAGCCGAGGAATTTCCCTAAGGTTACCGCGAACGTGAACTTGGCTGGGTTCAGCTTCATCCTGTTGGTATTTAGTATGTGGAAACAAGGGCGCATGTCGCCCACGTGAGTGTCTTCTTTGGAGGATTTGATGAGCATGTTATCTATGTAGACTTCCATTATTTTTCCCCAGCTGTTACGAGAACATTTTGTTGACTAAGCGTTGTTAGGTTGCGCCTGCATTCTTTAGGCCAAAAGGCACTAATTTGTAACAATAGATGCCTCTATCAGTAGTGAAAGTGGTTTTTTCCCTATCGTTGGGGTGAATGAGTATATGATTGTAGCCTGAGAATGAGTCCATGAATGAGAGCAGTTTGTCTTCGGTCATGGCTTTGACAAGCTGATCTATGTTTGGCAACGGGAAACTGTCCTTGGGACACACTTTGTTCTGGTCGCTGAAGTCTATGCAGACTCTCCATTATCCATTCTTTTTCTTTACCACTACAAGGTTAGCCAGCCATTCCGGATATTTCACCTCTGTGATCGGGCCTGCTCCTCACAACTTTTCCACCTTGTCTATGACTGCTTGAGCCCGCTCGGCCCCCAATTTGCGCTTTTTCTGTTTAACCTGCTTGTAGATTGGGTCCACATTTAGCTCATGAAACATATTGTCCAAGCTTATTCCTGGCATGTCCGTCATGTTCCACGCGAAGGTGTGCTTATTTTCCTTGAGGAAAGAGATCAGCTCCTCTTTCAAGTATTTTTAGAGTTTTGACCCTATACCAACGCAGCGCTTCAGATGTCCTCGGTATATGCAATACTGCGTCACCTCGTCAAGCTTGGGTTCCTCATATGTTGGTTCCGCATATGGGGTGGGCTCCCCAATCTGTAGTTTCTATAAGGAATTTTCTCTAAGTTTAAGTTCGGCCAGGTAGCAAGCTCGGATTGATCTTTGACTTCCTTTGATCTTTTTGTTTCCTTCCTTAGTTGGAAATTTGACGCATTGGTGGTACATAGACGGGACAGCCTTCATTGCGTTTATCCATGGTGTCCCCATGATTGTGTTGTATATTGCAAGTTTGTCAATTACTGTGAATTCGATCATCCTCGATACCCCAGCTGCATGCATTAATAGTTTGACAGTTCCGATTGTCATGGATGTTTTGCTGGTGAAGCTGGTCAGTGGCGCATGTGGTCCTTCGATTCGCGAGAGGTCTATGTCCATTTTCGCCAAAGTCTCTTTGAAAATTAAATCTACCGAGCTCCATGTATCTATGAGCACTCTTGCGAGTTACCGAGTCTAGGAAAAACTAGTGGTTTCCCATGATCATATTCATTCGCTTTTTGAATGGTGGGGTCGGCGCCATTTTAGGTACTTCTTCTCGATGTCGTTTCGGGGGGTTGGCCTCTTCAGCTTGGTGGGGTCAGCGCCACTTGAAGCGCATGCATTCCATGGTGGAGTTTCCATCCTGGTTGTGTTATTCACAATGCTTTTTGACTCCTCATTTCCCCTCAGGTCGTTTCCACTGATTCCAAGTTCTTTTCTTAGGTTTTCCTGCAAAAAGCGTTTGATTACTCACTGGGGGGTTTCGCCTCGGGGTAGCGACCTGAGTCACTTGACCCTTTTCTCAAGTTCGTTTCTGCATTTAGATTAGAACCTCTTCTATCCGTGCAAACACCTTTCCTCTATGGAGCACATCATCGATCGTCGCTGGCGCGTTCAGTATTAGGTTCTTTCTAAATTCAGATACTCCCCATACCGCATTTTTGAGGGTGGCGATCGCGGCGTTGTTGGTTACGACCACTCATGATATCACTTCTTTGAATCTATCGATGAATTGTCAGAGGGGCTCGCTTGGACCCTAGGTCATGGTCACAAATCTGTGTCTGAGATGTCTCTCTCGATGTACACTGAGTTATGCTTTAAGAACATCAGGCTCATCTGGCTGAAATAGTGGATCATTCCTTCGTGAAGACGTGAGAACCAGGTGAGTGTTGGTCCCAGTAGGTGTTCACTGAACAGTTCGCAGTATCCCACATCCTTTTCGTGTTTATCGAATTGTGCTAGTCCGACTGCGATTCCGAAGGCGGTCATATATGCTCTGAGATCTGGTTTTCCTTCATAGAAGGGATTTTGATTTTTTCAGGGTTTCGTATTCTTGCATTCTTTATGTGTGCGGCATACGGGCTCCGGAGCGTTTCCTCCATTAGTCGGTCCAGTTATGGCGTCGATCTTATGGCCTGATGAACTTTGTAGTTCAGTTGTCGGACGGCCTGTTGTAAGGAATCTTTCATCTCCTGGATCTCCTTGATCGATTGCTGAGGTTGCTTGTGGGCACGATAAGATGGGATATGGGAGTCATTCTCGTATGCGTCTGGTTCTCCCTTGGATTCCTTGGATATGTCAGTTCCGTCTCTCTCATCTTCTGAAGCCTTGGGGCTCAAGGTGCGATTGAGCTGCTTGGGCTCGCCATTAGTTTGGTCATCTCTCTGGTCAGATTGTCCTCCCTCTGGGTTTCCATCAGGTGGGGTCTACGTTGCATCAGCGCGGCATTCTCGCGTTTTCACTGAGCTCGGGTTTGGAGTGAAGCATAGCCTCCTAGAATGTTCTCCCCAGACCGGGTATCATCGTGTGGAAGTCCTGGTGGAGCGGTGTCTTGAAGATGTTGCTCGGTCTAACCGTTTGGTCATCGCCTTTGTTTGGTATGTGGATTCCTTTGCCATATGGTCGAGCCTGTCTAGCAGAGATCTATTTAGGGCGTCCTGTGTCTCCAGCTTCTCGGACATGGATTGTCCCCACAGACGGTGCCAATTTATGGATGCTAAAACCCACAATGAATTTTTAAATGATTATCTTAATGAGGAATTCGTCTTTCTTGTCACAATTAGAAGGAAATTTCAAAACAAAATCAGGTCGAAAAGATATAAAGAATAATATGTCGTTTTTATTGATCTTGATGAACGTTTTATACAAAGAAAAATATATCAATTTCTAAATTCTTGTTCTAAGTTAAAAAGATTCTAATGCCTCATTTCTCTCTCTTCTTGCTTTATATCCCCCTCCGCCTAGTCCGGGTTATTCCGATCTTCTCGGGTTGTTAGGATTACGATCTCAATGCTTCCCCCTTATCGCGGAACTATCACGACTTAGTCTTCTCTTGTTCAGCTTGTACTCGCCTTCTGCCCAGGTCGTCTACGACTTGAGTATCCGACAACTTGCTTTTTGTGCTTAGGTAAAAACTGCTGGGTGAATTCTTTTGCATTTTGAAACATGCTGAGCTATTGTCTAGGAAGTGATACTAGTTAGGTTGGAAACCTGCTGGGGTGTTTCGACACCAACAACAGACAAATTCCTTCCATTCTATAACCTCCTGAAGGGGGAACAAGAAATTCATCTGGAATGAAGAATGCGATTTAGCGTTCAAATATTTGAAAACCTACCTGATGACACCTCTTATCCTTTCAAAGCCACAAGAGGGAGAAACTATATATCTTTACATCGCGGTCTCATCTTAGGCAATTAGTTCGGTCCTTGTACGCGAGGAGCTAGGCGATCATAGGCCAATCTTCTACCTTAGCAAAATCTTGGACGACGCCGAGACAAGATACCCTGTATAGAAAATTTTTCCCTAGCTGTAGTGCACTCTGCGAGGAAATTACAATCCTACCTCCAATCGCACTTGATATTCGTCTATTCTAACCAGCCGTTGCGTACGATCCTACATAGTCCCAACCAGTCGGGAAGACTTTCCAAATGGGCCTTCGAGCTCAAAAAGCATGACATAAAATTCAAAAGCAGAACTTGTGAAAAGTCCCAAGTCTTAGCAGATTTCCTATTAGAGCTACCATCGGAGATGGACGTAGCAGTAAAGCTAGACGAAGAAAAGTGGTTCCTATACGTAGACGGGGAAATATAGAAACATGGTTCCAGAGTAGGAATACGATTAGTCTCCCCAACTAGGGAGATGGTTGAACAGTCATTCCGACTAGACTTCACCTCGTCGAACAATGAAGCCGAATACGAGGCAATAATTGTCGGACTACGACTAGCAACAGCGATTGGAGCCAAGCGAGTAACCGCCTACTGCGACTCCAAGCTGGTTGAGAACCAGTTCAGTGGTTAATACGAAGAAAGGGACGATTGAATGGAAGCATACCTAGACATGGTGAAAACCCTTTGCAGTGAATTCGAAGACTTCGACCTTATTAAAATCCCTAGAGGTGAAAACATACCCTCTGACACCCTAGCCGCACTGGCATCAACTACCGACCCGCAAATGACCAGAGTCAAACGGTTGAAACTATAAAAAAACCCAGCATATCTATCACTAAAGCCACATGCATAATACAAGAAACAATTGAAGGATACAATGCCAACCCAGATCCCGAGGATGTCGAAGAAGACAAAGTTACGATGGAAATAGACGAGGTCGAAGTGGAGATAGACTGGAGAGTCGAAATATTTGCATACATCACAGAAGGAATCTTACCACCAAAGAAATGGGACGCCAGAAAACTCAAAGCCAAAAGTGCTAGGTACACTCAGTTAGACGGAAACCTTTACAAATGGAGCGTACGTGGCCCGCTTCTAAAGTGCATATTCGACCACGAGACAAGGAAGATAATAAGGGAAGTCCACGACGGAGCATGCAGAAACCACTCAGGTGGCAAAGCGAAGGCATTCAAAATAAAACAATATGGATAATACTGGCCAACTATGATCACGGACTGCGAACAGTACGCTCTGAAATGCAAGAAATGCCAAAAGAATTCACCATTGATATATAGACCAACCGAGGAGATGCAATCCATCACATCGGCATACAATTCGTGAGATGGTCCATGGACATAATTGGCCCGATGCACAGGTTAAAACAGAAATGTTTTCTCCCTGTCCTAACAGACTATTTTTCTAAATGGATAGAGGCCAATTCATTCGCCAAGGTCAAATCTGAGAACGTGGAATCCTTTATTTGAAAAAAACATAACTTGCCGACATGGGATCCCCTACAAAATCTACACCGATAACGGCCCTCAATTCACCTCAAATATATTCAAGGATTTTTGTGAGCGAATCAGCATAAATTTAACGTTCTCAACCCCATATTACTCGCAGGCCAACAGCCAGGAAGAGGCCGCTAACAAAAAAAAATTGGATGGCCTAGAGAAAAGACTAGATGCAAAAAAGGGGAGATGGGCTAAGGATTAGAAGGAGTACTTTGGCCATATCGGACAACACCCAGGAGGGGTACAAACGACTCACCATTTGCTTTAGTATTCGGTACCGAGGCGGTAATACCAGCCAAAACCGGAGTCCCAAGCTTAAGGCGCGAGCTGGGACCCCACAACATAGATCAAACCACCAGATGCTCATAGCCATTGCCGACACGGTTCGGAGTTCTTAAGTAAAATATGCGCATTTTATAGATATATTCTAACAGTTCCAATACAAGATTAGGTTCCAAGACCAGAATATTGCAAGATGGGTTTATATGATTTAGGGTCCTCAAAGAGCTCTACTCCCATTTTCGCCCTAATACCTTCAACATTGGTATCGTTTATACTATAAAAAACGACCCCAACCTCTAGACATTCAATAAACTTTAATGTAAACACCCCACAATCACCAGATATATGGTTTTGTGGAACATGTTTGACATCCATCCATCGCATGGTAAAAAGTGTATTCCCCGTAGGTGGTCGTTTGTCATGTGGAACATATTTGTCCAGCATCCGTGGCATCATCTCCAGTAGCGGTTGAAAAGATTGGTACACTTTATCTGTACTTTCTGGTGTTACCTGTCCCATGATTGAGTCGTAGCAATCAATCCTCCCCTCCCGCAGATGAATGTAAAATGGAAACTTAACCATATTCCCTTATACTAACAAATTACTATTCTGATAATTTTCTCATATAAAAATGCGAGTTGGACTCTTGATGAGTTATTTAGAGTATACATAGTATATGATTAACTTTATATGAGTTAGATCTCGTTCCCAAGTCTACATGTTAGATTTAAAGTAACCGTAAGACAACATACATCTTGATAGCATTATCAATTCTCATTCAATAAAGTGGATACATACATTTTATTAGTATTCACTTTGGATTGAAAAAGGGTCTAGTTATGTATTAACACATTTTATATAATTCAAATTCATCAATGAATTATGGTTTAGGGTTTACTAACAAATATAAAAATGGAAGTTAACCTAAACCCTAAACCCTTACTATTCCGATAATTTTCTCATATAAAAACGCGAGTTAGACTCTTGATGAGTTATTTAGAGTACATTGTATATGATTAACTTTATATGAGTTAGATCTCAGTCCCAAATCTACATGTTAGATTTAAAGTAACCGTAAGAAAACATACATCTTGATAGCATTATCAATTCTCATTCAATAAAGTGGATACATACATTTTATTAATATTCACTTTGGATTGAAAAGCGGATCTTTATTAACACATTTTTTATAATTCACATTCGTCAATGAATTGTGGTTTAGGGTTTACTAAAAAATATAAAAAGTGAAGTTAACCCAATCCTAAACACTAAACCCTTACTATTCTGATAATTTTGTCATATAAAAACGTGAGTTAGACTCTTGATGAGTTATTTAGAGTACATTGTATATGATTTACTTTATATGAGTTAGATCTTGTTCCCAAATCAACATGTCAGGTTTAAAGGAACCGTAAGACAACATACATCTCGATAGCATTATCAATTCTCATTCAATAAAGTGGATACATACATTTTATTAATATTCGCTTTGGATTGAAAAAGGGTCTTATGTATTAACACATTTTATATAATTCACATTCGTCAATGAACTATGGTTTAGGGTTTACTAACAAATATAAAAAGGGAAGTTAACCCTAAACCCTAAACCCTAAACACTTATTATTCTGATAATTTTCTCATACAAAAATGTGAGTTAGACTCTTGATAAGTTATTTAGAGTATACATTGTATATAATTTACTTTTTATGAATTAGATCTCGTTCCCAAATCTACATGTTAGGTTTGAACTTAAAGTAATCGTAAGACAACATATATACATACATCTCGATAGCATTATCAATTCTCATTCAATAAAGTGGATACATACATTTTATTAATATTCGCTTTGGATTGAAAAAGGGTCTTATGTATTAACACATTTTATATAATTCACATTCGTCAATGAATTGTGGTTTAGGGTTTACTAACAATTATAGAAAGGGAAGTTAACCCTTACTATTCTGATAATTTTTTCATATAAAAACTTAAGTTAGACTCTTGATGAGTTGTTTAGAGTACATTGTATATGATTAGCTTTTTATGAGTTAGATCTCGTTCCCAAATCTACATGTTAGATTTAGAGTAACCGTAAGACAACATACATCTCGATAGCATTATCAATTCTCATTCAATAAATTGGATACATACATATTTTTATCAATTCTCATTCAATAATTTGGATACATACATTTTATTAATATTCAATTTGGATTGAAAAAAGGGTCTTATGTAATAACACTTTTTATATAATTCACTACATGTTGTTTCCGGTAACTACTATTTGATGATAACATATTGAATGACTCGAGGTATCATATTTAGTTGAGCTACATGTTCTCGAATAAAGCTTTGAAAACAACAGCGCACGATACTCCACCAGTTTATGTCTCTAATACTCGACAGTTGCAAGGTTTTTTAAGCCTATGGAAAATCGAACCTGTACGAGGACGTTCTTGGCGACATTGGTCTGTTTGTTCTACCTTCGAGTGTTGGAATAACTATCTGGTATACTGAGTTATATTAACTTAAATGCTGAGTTTTTTGGGGCCAAGTCTAAGTTATATTAATGAAATACAGAGTTATATTAACTTTGCTGAGTTATTTTAGTATCAAGGCTGAGTTATATTTTCGGTAGGCTGAGTTATAGTAACAGTAATGCCACAAATTGCTGATATATCGGTTGTATCCTTTGATTCATTCTTGTTGAATTGATGTTTTGGATGGTTTTGTTGTTGTTTCTGAGTTATAGTAATTTTGTAAGATATTAGAGTTCTTAAGTAAAATATGTGCATTTAATAAATATATTCAAACAGTTCCAATACAAGATTGGGTTCCAAGACAAGAATATTGCAAGATGGGTTTATATGATTTAGGGTCCTTAAAGAGCTCTACTCCCATTTTCTCCCTAATACCTTCAACATTGGTATCATTTATACCATAAAAAGCAATCCCAAGCGCTAGACATTCAATAAACTTTAATGTAAACACCCCACAATCACCAGATATATGGTTTTGTGGAACGTGTTTGACATCCATCCATCGCAAGGTAAAAATTGTATTCCCCGTAGGTGGTCGTTTGTCATGTGGAACAAATTTTTCCAGCATCAGTGGAATCATCTCTAGTAGCGGTTGAAAAGCGTTGTACACTTTCTCCGTACTTTCTTTTGTTACATGTCCAATGATTGAGTCGTAACAATAAATCTTCTACAGCCGCAGATCAATGTGATACGCCACCCAATGATCTCTTCCAACTTGAAGCGCCCCGTAAAAGTGATCCACATCTATAAACCACTTCTTTTTTGTCGAAAGGTCTTATGGTAACATGCCATTTACTAGAATTTCATACCGATCAAAATATTCGAAGGTATCCGGGTTTGGTTTGAAATTCTAAAAATCATAGCGCCAGCTATTGTAGAACCCGCTATCGAGAAACACAATGCGGTCACTCCAGAATGGGGTGGGCTCTTCCATGGACTTTCGAATGAGGACTCTAGTATATGAAGCCATATGCTGTAGAACGAAGCGTAAAATATCATAACCCGGCCATCAAAGAGTAAATAACTCAGTCACCTATATAAATAAACCCAACCATTAACTAAGTAACCGAGCTGTAAAGTAGACTTACAGTATCACACAGCCATCCAACGCTCTTATCTGTTCCCCACTCATTTCTTACAGCAGTAAGCACTTTGAAGAACATACCCTCACCGTCCGAATTATCTACCTTCCTGTACAATTGAACACAACTCAGTTTATGCATAGAATGATGATAGATGATTAACAGATGGTCTTAAGGCTCATACTTGAACTGCTTTACGTGGTACATGAATGCCTTCCATTGCACCTGCTCAAAAGCTGCTAAAGGATCATATATTAAGACAGAAGGATTAATACCCTGCCTTATGCACGTCATCCCATCTGGCCCAATTTGAGGAAAACCTTGTGCTCCAAGAGCACATTCGGAGATACTTGACCCGTTATGAGATAATTGAACCATTTTCTCCCGAACAGGTTTTATTTTTTCCAACCTCAATTGTTCCTGTGCATCTTCATCCACACATTTCACCAACACGATCTTCTTGTCCTCAGCCTCTTTCTTCTTATCATCCGCTGCTTTCTTCTTTCTCGCTTCTGCCGCTTTCTTTTTTTTCTCGGCCGCCGCTTTCTTCTTTTTCTCGGCCGCCGCTTTCTTCTTATCTTTGGCCTTTTTCTTGTTTAACTCAGCCTCTGCCTTCTTCTTATGTTCATTCAGTTTTTTGTTGTGCCTCGTGACGCGTCCCTTAGGAGGAGATTTAACGGTCTCATCGGACTCACTCTGTTTCAACTCATCGCCCTCAACTATGTTCCTCTTTAAACCCTTTTGCAGGACTCTCCACAACCTCATCGACGTCACTTTGTTTCTCTTCATCAACCCTATCCTCGTCCTCATAATGTTTCTCCTCTGCAATTTTTTCAGGGCTCATGGCTGTGAGTGGAACCTCATTATGCGGTGAGTGATATTTTAAAGATAGGGGGTTGGGTTTTTGAGAGGTGATCATTGTTTACATGACTTCCATGTAAATCACTTTCTTGCTTAATCAACTAGTATGTCTCTCGGACAATTAGAGGAACCATTTTTGTGAACCGCTCCAATATTGACTGAGCAAACTCCCGCATAGATTCCACACCTATATTAGCGGTTTTCCCTACAGCTTTCTTCTGCTCCTCTGTTGGTAGCTCGGCCTCACCCGAGACTTCATCATTCCTTCTTTTATTGTTCTTATCTTTCTTCTGCTTCTTTGTTTGTTGCTCGGCCGCAGGCAGAACGTCAGAGTCCCTCCCTTTTTTATTGTGCACATCCCAAAAACCACTAACATAGCGGCCTGCGTGTATGTCTGTTATCAAGTTCACAAGTTTTGTGTCCTCTTCTTCATCCGACCATTTAGAAAACAAGTCTTGAAAAGACTCCTTCATTAACATATTCCTCACGTGAACCTGCACAATTTAAAACATAACTTTTCCTTCAAATTCAAGCAAACTTAGCCAACAAGTAAATTAAAACTATCCAACGCGTAACTCTGCCATGATTAAAAATAAAAACTAGTTGTCAATAACTTGTAACTCATCCACCAAGATAATAAAAATTGAATAAAAACTCAGCCGTTGAATAGGAGATACAAAAAGTCGCAACATAACACAACCACCAAATTTTTAGAAACTCGGTCTGAAACATTACCTTGCGAAAACTGCTAATATAAAATTAAAAAGGCACTCGATCATCAAGTAAATAAAAACTATCTACCTCATAACTCAGCCAAATGAGAAAATAACAAATGGATAACTCAACAGTAATACAAGAGATACAAAATGTCTTAATATAACACAACCACATAATAAAAAACTCAGTCTGAAACATTACCTTGCCATGTTATTTGATCTCATTAGAGATGGCATCATCTAAATTTGCACGTGGACGACTTCCACCCCATCGAAAAAGCGGAATCTCATTGTTCATCAACCTGTTCCCATAATTCTCTCCAAAGCACATGACATATTCATACCCCCAAACCAATAACACATGAACTAAACCATTGAGGGTGTATTACAAATGATCAAATTCATCTTCCCTCGGCCACTTAATAGATTTAACAAGAGATTCAAATGCAACACGACCCCATGGGTATTCCATCATAGCCTCATCGTCGAATACCATTATTGTAGTTTTAAAAGGTATCCTAGAATTATTACTCAGAGCATAAATACCAATGGCTTGCATGAATAACAGGCCCAACCATTTGCGCTTTTCTTTAGTCCATTTCGGACAGGCAATTAATGATTTCTTCAAGTCTTCTAACATGGTTCCCATCCAAAGCGGCACTCTCAACTCATCCCAAAAAGCTTTGTATTGCTCAGGTTCAGGTTTAAGAGTTTCCGTTGGCAGTGAGTTTGTGTTTAACCCAGTTATCTCAGCAAATTCGTTTAATCCAAACCTGATAGGTTGATCATGAACGATACTCCAAATCTCCATCTAATTCACGTGAAGTTGTCTACAATGTAGATAATGTACTGCCTTAGCAGACCACACCATCGAGCTTTCACCTAGCTTGCCAATGATTCCAATAGGAAACGTGTTCAGCTCTTTCCACACTAATTCACCTACTTTTTCTCTAACATCCGGGATGAGTCCAAAACGGACATTGTGATTTAACGATTTTCTTCTTTGATTAGAAGCGCTTAAAAGTCTTGGAGGGTAATCTCCTGTTTGATATTCAGAGGCAGACATCTGATCATAAAAAATATAAATCAGCCATATATACAATTAACCCAGCTACGAAACAAAATCAACCATAACATAATGAAAAACTTCGACAGTGTTTTCATTTTTATTTAAAATATTCAGTGTCTATTACGGAAAAAAAATTTCGGTAGTTTTTGGCCATGAATGTTTGTTGGTTTTTAGATTTTGGTTTTTGGTTTACATTTTTTGGTTTTTGATTTTAGTTTTTGGGTTCTTAGATTTTACTTTTGTTGTAGATTCTAGTTTCTACAAAATCTTGAATGGTAGTTTTTGATTTTTACCATGTTTGTTGCTTAACATAATTTTTTATTTTCTTTTTTATTTCTAAAATTATTAAAATAATTATAAAATTTACTTATTAAAATATTATTCCTAAAAATAAAGAATATTGAGAAATTTTGATATAAATTTTTTTTAGAGATATAAAAAGTTTGTATCAATATATTTTGCTATATTTTCTTATTATAAATACATAAATTTATATAGTTATCAAATTATAATACTACTTGAACGATATAAAACATAATGTTCAAAAAAATTATTCTAATAACATTATGATATTTAATTAATTTTTCAATGGCCCATTTTAGAATTCAAAAAATTATGAGATTATACTGTTTATTAATTTATAAAATATTAATTTATAATTGTGTAATATGAAGATCATAAATAGAACTGTCAAATAATCAAAAAGTGGTCATGTATTTATATTAATAACTTGGTAAAAGAAAAAAAAACCCTACGTAAACTATAAAGAATAAGAGAAAAAAGCCATAAATTTGAGATTCCAGTTTCTATGAATAAAACTGCTAAAACCTTACAAAATTGTTTCCCAATAAAATAGGAAATCATTTTTGGCAAAATCATGATTGGCTTAATATTGGTTTTTCAAAAAACAAAAACTAGAATCTGGTTTAAAAACTATAAACAATCAAGACCTTTGTTTAAAATCCCATATAATAATATAGAATTTAGTTTGTGTATAGAAATAAACAAAACTGCTAAAAACTAGTTTCCTATATTTTAGGGAATTTATTTTCCTAAAATCTTGAATGGCTCAAAATATAGATTTTGAAAAACAAAAACTAAAATCTCTGCAAACAATCAAGGCCTACAACTCAGTGGTATCAGAAATCAAACTCAGTCTTTACAATTTTCAATACTCAGTCGCATTATATGTCAAAATCACTCACAACATACAGGAGAACACGACGAGGGCGAATACGGTTTCGACGAAGACGATTTCAGAGAAGACGACCAGGTTTAAAAGTAGGAAAACTAAAATGTTGTTTTTATTTAGGGTTTACTCCGCGGAAAATACAAGAGTGTTTAAGAATATTTGTTTATTTATATGTAAAAAGAAACTCAAATACAACAACAATAAAAACTGATCTGCAACAAAATCAAACTCAATCGCAACGTAAATCAAACTCGTCCGCAACGGAAACAAACTCATTCAAAACTTATATCAAGGGGAATCAATTGCAACTTACCAGAAATTTCGAAGAGGGTTCACAATAAGATTTCGACGATGAAGACGACGAGCGCGATAACTAGGTCACTAAACCGTTTTTTTTCCTTCTTTAGTCAGAGTAAAATAGTTGAGCGACTGAGAAATTTGATATGTATATAATGTATGTTTTATTGATATAGAACACGGTTTAGTGACCTGGATTTGTTTATAATTAAAATTTTATGTGGTTGAGTTGTCGTTCAATAAAGGTTAGTTATTAATCGATGAGTCACGATTTTTTAATACATCGGTGATGTAATAACATCATAGCCTCATATTATGACATAATAGCTGCGTAATACTCCCTCCGTTTTTATTTTATTGATGTTTCTTTTAGTTTTAAAATGACTAATTTTTTCAATTTTCCATGCTAATAAGAATTCAACCCCCTATTTCTCACTTTTAACATTCCACATCATCATTTCACTAGTTTTGGTGTTTTTAAAAAAATTAAAGATTTTGTAATTTTTAAAGAAAGATTTTTTTTTACGTTTTCATGAAAGAGAGAGAGAATCACGTCGCGTCAATGTCAGATAAATTTGTGGCATGCATTAGAATATGTGAACAAATTAAAAGAGGAAACAGTAGTGAACGAACGTCACAACTGAGTTATCCTACTGAAGGACTTGTTCATCTTTGTGTATTCCTGAGTGATGTTTTTTACTTGTCGACTGAGTGATGATTAATATACGATTGAGTTAAAATAATGGATATAACTTATAACTTTCAGAGGTTGCATAACATACTGGAATGACAAGAATTTTTAATACATTCAGAAAGAAAATGAAATAGAAACAACTAACGGACCACCATCAAACTTCAAACTACTCCAAGACCACAGAAATCTCGGCACTGTCTTCCATCATTAACTGAAAAAGAAATTAAAAACATTGACAATATTGATTTCAGATATAATGGATTTAAACAACGTTATTAAATACAAAAGCGAGTGAAATAACCGGAAGAGGAGTATCCATAGGGCTGAGTCGCTTATTGTCATACATGAAGCGAACCATGCCAGGATCAACATTTTTCAATTTACAATACTTAGACATTATTTTCTTCCCATGTGTACGAACACTCATCACAAATTCATACTCATCCCTGACTATGAGAGTAATTTTGTTCGTATGAATTGGTTCAGGAGATCGAGATCTTGTTGACACCCAAGAAGACCCTGTCGAGGACATAGGCATTGTAAAGAGATTTTGATGAATATAAAACGTAGTACTAGTTGTAGTGTTTTCAAAGTGAGAGGCAATATAAAACGTAGTCACTCTGTTTCTTTTTAATGGATGTTTTATAAGTATTTAAAATTTTTTTACTATAAATTAAGATTTTGTAATTTTTAAAGAAAGATTTTTTATGTTTTCAATAAAAAGAGGGAAACTCACGTCGCGTCAAAGTCATAATTTTTTTGGCACGCATGAGAATTCCCGGATAGGTTTTGATCTCGACAAAGTAATACCACATCATAGCCTAATAGTTGCGTAGTAAGACACCATTTGCCTCGGTTAAAGATATTTATCGATATTATACGACTATGTTATGTTTACACGGCTAAGTTATTGTTCATCATTCGGCTGGGATATTATTATTGTCTTATACAGGTATAAATGAAACGGCTAAGTTATATTTAGTGAATACCTAAGTTATATAATTTAAAATACACAACACGGCTGAGTTACATCAAGTTGATTCTGATTTTTTAACACTTTTTTGCTGAGAACTTTCATTAAGAAACACCAGTAGAGCTGGGTCAGGTAAGAAAACCAGAAGTGTTGATGGTAACAGACTAACAGTGCTTTCTTAAA